>JANHAO010009690.1:0-18199 GCA_026873985.1 Saraca asoca
AATCAAATATATAATTATTTAATAAAAATTATTTAATATATTTAATAAAATAAAAATAATTTTATGAAATAAAATAATTATTAGATGAAGATGAGAGATTTTTTTTTCTGATTCAACCAGGTAAAAGAATCAGAATACCTAGAAAGGATAAGAATTTCAAATGGGAGTAATGGGTTAAGACAGATAAGACTATCAGATTCCCTCACAAATGAATCAAATAAGATTTCATGGAATCAGTTTTCTGATTCCGTTACCAGGTCCTGAAATCCTCCAACCAAAAGGGGCCTAAATATATAAATAAATAGCAGTTAAAATATACTAAATCCCTTTCTATTTTAAATTATGTATATATAACTTTTTTATTTTTAAGGTGTATCTAATTTTCTTATACATTAAGTTATAGATCTAATGTAACATTGACATGACTATTATGTAACCATTAAAACTATCAATTCCAATAAAAAAAACATAGAATTAAACCTAATTTTTGGTGAAAGAATCTACAGATAATACTTCATTTTTATCAAGTTCTTAAATTGCAAAGGTAAATTACATCTCTCTTTGTTTGACTTTGTACATATCCTCATGTTTGAAGATAAAACTTTATAATTATATTAAAATTGAAAATAATGAATTATTTTTTAATTTTTTTAAAAAAGATTTTTTTTTATGATTGTATAATAGTTACATAAATATTTTATTAAGATTATGGACAGAAAATATAAAGATGTGCATAAAATACATTAAAATTAAAATACAAGGAGATAGAATTTGTTTTTTTTTTTTTTAGAGATAAGAAGTTACATGCACATTAACCAAAATATAGAAAATAAAATGATTGATATTATTTGCAATATTCCCTAAGCTAGCTTTTTATTGACCAACATACCTCCCCTAAATGCTATTAACTTATGCCTACCTCATAGCTTCATATAGAATTTGGAAAAATAAATAAACAAAAATCAAAAGAACTTAATATACATTGTTGTTTCACTAATGTTGGCATTCAGAATTTAAAAACAATTTGACATAAGTGAAAAAAAAAATGTAAAAGAAAGAGGCAGAATTAACATGAACAGTTATTTTGATTGTGTTTGACAGAAATCAAGAATGCATACCTCCGACCAAGTGACTGTCTTTATCCGACCGACCCAATTCTCGCACCTTGGTTGCCGACTTACACAATCAGGGAACCCCATTGCATCAATGATTCAATGTGTTTCAAGTTTATCCGTACACCCAGAAGACATGGAAAAGTAATGAACCCTAAACACTACCATTGAGCTTTCCCTTTCTCCAAGACAGCACAGCACAACACGCCTCATGTGTGCTTAACCAATGACATAATCATCTTTTTTATGTTGAATTTATGCATTGGAAACATTATATTATATCAGACATATAGCATATTGTTATCTCTCTTTTTGCATTTGTGTTGAATTTATATTTTACACCTTCAATTTTTTTCTTTTTGAGAAATTTAGGAGATGGAAATCGCTGTACCTTATATCATAAGTAACTGTATGTTCATTTAGATATTGGGCACGCATTGTGCTTCTCTTTTGTTTTTGGGTTATTCCCAATCAATAATTGAGCATCAAAGAGTTCAAGAGAAATGGGTTATTCCCTTCTCAACTCTGAAGACATGGGTGGCAGAAAAATTGAGGTCGAAGCAAGGACGAACCGTGTGGGCCCCGTTGCAGTCTACCATTACCAATAAGGAGACTTGTACACGATCTAAGTTCAAAAAAGTTTGACTTAAACACGTAGCTCATATAAATCCCTCTCCAGTTCTCTCAGGGTCTCTCACATGGAAATTTACCCTTGAGTTCTGCTCTGACAAACAAAGCCCACGCTGTAACTTAAATAATCGCATCCAACACTCAGTGGGCTTTGTTCACTGCTCGCTTTCTGCTGATTTCTTTTTATCATCACTTAGATTTGAGATGAGTTGCTGGAAAACGAAGGCTTTGGTATCCGATTCTGTTTTAGATTTGATCGGATTTGCTGCTTCCTCAATCAGAATCCAGCCTCCAAAAATTCGTTCTTTTTTTTAATCTATGATCATATCTGAATCTGGGTCCTGATTTGCCTTTTGTATTTTTATTCACTTTGATTCGAATATTTCTTCTTCCACACAGAACCTTTCTCATTTCTCTGCTTACAAAACCCAAAAGGCTCTGTTTTTGAGCTTTGAGAGAGCCAGCTGGAGATCATTTAAGCCCATGTCTGCTTCTGAAAATAGCGGCAAATCCAACAAAGGAGTTGATGACACTGAGAAGAAGACTCAGATGCGGGAAAGCCAAAATTGGGAGATTGAGAAGGGAAATGATCTTAATTTAAGCTTTCCGATGAATCAATGGAATCCAGTTTTCGATGAAGCTTCTTTGTCAAATAGGCCACTGAAGAAAATCCGTAGCCCTGAACGTCAAAACCCGAACCAACACTCTGTTTCTCTGCAACAACCATCTTCTTCATTCATCTCTTCGGTTCCTTATTCTACAGCTTCATCTCTCAATGCATATCCTTCTCCTTCGTCTTCAAGGATTGTGTTTCCTTTTGCCTTCGACGAGTCTCAAAATCCCATGCAATTTCCCCACCAATTTGGCACCACAAATTTGCCTCTGTTCCGGCCACCATTTCAACCAGCACGGCAAAACCAGCAACAGATGATATCTTTTGGATCCCAACAACATCAGCAGCAGCAGCAGATTCTTCAGTATTGGAGTGATTCACCGAATCTAAGTCCAAGAGCAAGAATGATAACGATGAACAGTCTAGAAGCTGAAGGGAGGCCAATGTTTAGGCCACAATTACAGCCACAGCCTTTAAACACTACCAAGCTCTACAGAGGAGTCAGGCAGCGCCACTGGGGAAAATGGGTAGCTGAAATTCGTATGCCTCGCAACAGGACTCGGCTCTGGCTAGGCACATTTGACACGGCAGAAGAAGCTGCCATGGCTTACGATCGTGAGGCTTTTAAGTTGAGAGGAGAGAATGCTAAACTCAATTTTCCTGAGCTTTTTCTGAATAAGGATAATAAAGCACTGCCAAATCCCGATGAAGGTCCGACTTCAACGTCAAGTCAGCATCCAAAGCAAACTGACACAGTTCCAGAAGGTCGTGATATTTCTGCTCTTAAAACTGACATCATGCCTGTGCAAAATGAAGAGAATGCTGATGATGATTCGGGATTTCGACCCAGTGATCCGGCGGTGAGTGATGAATTTAAAGCAGGGGCTGAAACAGGGGAAGGCATTTCACAGTCGCAGGAATTGGTCTGGGGCGATATGGCAACTTGGTACAATGCTATTCCGGCAGGTTGGGGTCCGGGAAGTCCTGTTTGGGATGATTTGGATTTGAACACCTCCAATGATCTTCTATTGCAGTCACAACTTCCTTTTGCCAATCCAAATCAACAAGAATTCAATGATGCTGATGCTCAGAGACAAGAAGATAACACAGCACCAGGTTCTTCCTCTTCTTCTTGTCCCACGAGGCCCTTCTTCTAATCAAATGAATCATTATAGAAGTTTCCATCTGAAAGTTAGTGCTTTTAAACCTAATCCTCCATCTTTTCCACTCTTCTATATCTTGGTTCAGAATTGCCTTTGATTTTGTCCTTCTGATTTGAAGTTACAAACTAGGACTCTTTCCGAGATCAGTCCCACCTGTTCTTCTCACTGGTTGTAGATATTTTCACCAAACAACCTGTGAATTTTAGAGCTCTGTTTACTAAACTCATCACCTTAAACTTCTCTAAAGTTAGTGTTAGATACAGTCACGCACACGATAAAATTTCAATCCAGTTTATCTGCTGTGATGAGGCTGCAGGTTTTTTTTTTTTTTCCTTCCAGGTCTTTCAGCATATGGCTCATGCTTTGATGCGCTTTACCTTTGTTCCTAGGAATACTTAGAAAATCATTCACAAGCACGTTTTCAGTTGTTAATTTCTTAATCTTTTCTGCCTTTTTAATGTTTTCTCATGAACCTTCTGGTCTAATAATGCGTTTCTGCAGTAGCTGTAGTTTAGAGCATGACCATGGCAGAAGGAGACAGTTTTGTGATTTCCTTCTCATTGGTCCATCCCCTCATGAACTTTGTTTTTCAGCTCGAAGAAACTTCTATTAATTAAAAAATTTGTAGTTTTGTACATACTGCAGTTTATGTATCATGCCATTGTGGTGATATTTCTCTTTTAATATAATAAGTATTTTGCATTTCCATCAGTGAAAATATCTGGCTTGGCTTTAACTCTCTAACCTTTAAGCATAGCCTAGAATCTCCAAGTAAGATGGTGTACTGTAGGACGGCCTTCGAAGTCAACTCCAAAAACCAAAATAAAGAGGGTTTGGAATTGCTTTCTAATGTTGAGTTGATGGGTATATGGCCAAGTTGGGCACCGAGTTTTACCAATCCGTTGAAATTGAGGATATCGTGAGAGAATAGTGTGGTCCCCATCTTGTGAAAGACTAGATTCTCATTTTTCTATTATTATCTGACGAATCAAAACCTTAAAGTTAGCATAACCTTAAAGTTTTCATACTCTCTTTTTTTTTTATTAAAAAAATAGAAATAAATGGCCGCTTGTTCAATTACAATTTTTATTAGATATAAACTGACTCTAAACCGGATGAAAATCATTTTTATTTCTAGAATCTCTTTGTAAAAGTAATTAGATTGTGAGAGAGCACTTTAAAATTATTACTAAAAAAAGTTCAAACTCAGTGGTTTACTGTAAAAAATTGTTATATATTTCATTGGTTTTTAGACTTGCTCTTTTTTCAAGCATGCTTTAGTATGAGACTTGATATTTTATCGTTATAAAATGGTATTAAAATCCTATTGTTTTCCTATTAAATGGGCTTTAAAATTCTGATCATTACATATTCATTCTACTTTAACGACAGCCTAACCTTATTAATGAATTTATATTTCATGTTAGAAACAAATAATATATATGCATAGGATATTTCCTTTGAAACAAATAGCTGCATATTTTGAAAGTTAAAAAAACCTAACTCTAATCTTTTCATTTTTCCTCTTTAACCCGTTCTTTCTTGGAGATAACGAGAAATAAAATGTAAATTAGGACAAATCTAATCCTTGACTTTTCAAAATAATTGTCGGTAATAACATTTTTTTTTTACAGAGTAATTCATTGGAGGATCCAGAGAGGTGGATAAATTCACCGTCCACTAGAATGAGATCATCTCTATTTCTTAGTTATCTAAAAATCATGTGGTTATTAAACATGATTTATGGTACCAAACGTGATAAACGAAATAATTGAAATTGAAAATAGCTAAGATAGCATTGGTGGTGTCATAGCCTATCACGTTCACGGCCGATTAGTTCAATTATTGAAATGTATGACATTTAGAATAGATTTTGCATACTAAAAAAACTAGCTTTTAATTTTTTATCCAGTCAAATAATTTTTTTTTATATTTTAAAGATGTCCAGTGCATTAATTTTTTTAAGAAAAATAACAAAGTTACCTCAAATAATATATAGCTCTTTAGGATAGAATGTTCAATTATTTTTTCTTACTTTATCTATCTTCTTTTAATTAATTGATAGTCTATGTCTATATTAATTAAAAACCATCATTTTAATACTTATTTTTTTTAATATCATGTTATTTTCAATGTTTTTTTTTTTCACAAAGTCAAAAAAGGTAAAAAAAATCAAATATTATTGTATATTTGATCAATATCTATTAGTTTAACATAAATAAATAAGAATAATTAAATAAATATATAGTATTATAAAATATAATTAATTAAAATTTAGACAATTTTACTCTTATTTTAAATATTTTGATTTCATCAATATACATTACTCTCAAAATAAATATGAATTAATTTACTATGAATTATATTTATTCATTTTAAAATCCTTTTATGTCATTTTACATTTATAAACTAATTTAATAGCTAATTTTATTAATCATTTTTAATACAATCAGTTAGCTTATTAGCCTATTGGCTTTCGGCTCATAGCTAATAAAATAGTTAATAACTAACTTATTAATTATCGATTACTTGTACCAAATAAATCCTTAGTCTTGTCAATTGATACTTACTTACTTAATATCTAAGAATAAACTAGTCAACCGATTATCTACTATATTAGTTTCGAAAATAACAAGCAATATTCACAATTTATATGTAATTATAAGTAGTAAATAAATAGTACATAAGTAACCAATTTCACATATATAGACAATCAATTCACTCATATAGGAAACAATGATGCGTTTATATAATTTTGAACATATGCGTATAAATACAACAAAAATGGATAAATTTATGGGACAATATTTCATTTAAAAAGGGACTACTTCTTTCGTTTGTATAAAGTTTTGTTATAAGATTATCGAGTGCATAAGGGAAGTAACAAGTCACATATTCACACCCTGAACTAGTGTCTTGATGTCCGTCTAGGTTAACAGACACTCTTCTTAAAAAACATTTTAATCTAAAGTTTTAATAATATAAGTAAATATATTTTTTTTAAGTTGATATAAGAGTTTTTCTCCTAATTTAGAAGGATTCTAATTCACCATAATACATCAACGTAAAGATAAAAATTCAAAAATTACAACTATATGCTTATTTACTGGCATATAACAAGTTAAATTGGTCCAAATTATATAAATACCAGTAAAATAGGAAAAAGTAGAAAAAATAATTAACACATATATTTTCTCTCCAATTTGCACTGCACAATCTTTTTTTAATAATTGATTTTTGTCTCAAGTTTCATATTTATATAAAATATGAGCTTATATTTAGAGCATAAATAGGTTATTATTTATTTTTTAATAAATATATATAAAATTATATTTATGATATCATTCGTTTTGATTATTAATTTAATCAGTGGGATTAATCAAATCATAAACTTATAACTTTTCTAACTCACCATATGATCTAATTTTTAAAACTACCACGTAGTTGCTATTAAACTTTGTAGTTAAACATGTTCTACATCAACCAGAAATTAAAATGTCATGATCCTAACTTGAGTCCATCATTATTTGCAAGCAAAACACAAAATTACTTCAATAAATTTAAATATTTATATCTGTATTTACATATTTAAACAATCAACTATTTCTATTAATAATTAATGCAAAAGAGTCCGAATTCAACATAAATGTTATAATATGGACTTTAGTGACAGTCAATTCTATTATAATTAATTCCTTATAAATAGTCTAACTCAATAAGGGAAAGTAAATTAAACTATTACTGTGGGTCACAGTCTTAAGGGTGACATTATCAACATGTGCACTTGAAAAATAGACCAGTTGTAATCTATGTAGGTAGTGAGGCCCAGTCCAAACAGAAGGAGAAGTTAAAGCCACATATGCAAAAGACCCAAGTCAACGGAGAATCCAAGACAGGAAAGCTGATTGGTTAATGGAAATCCATGTGTCCATTAATCCCAGCAAACTTAATAATACCTTATCTCACTTCCCTTCTAAACGAGGGGAAAATCAGGGTCCTGCTTCTCAGTCAGTCCTCACCCAAACAGAATTAATAATCTCCGCAGAGCAAGCAAAAGCTAAGTAGCTTACAAGCGTTCCTTCCATCCATGGCCCTCCAAGCAGTCTTTTACCTTTCTCCTTCTTCTTCCTCTTTCGCCATCCACAATCTCAAAGAGGTACGCTTCGCTCCTACACTGTTTCCTTTTTTCAGCAAGCCTCTGGATACGGAAATAACTACAAATTATGTTGAATGTGGTACAATTATGGTATTTGGGTTCATTTGACAGGAAAAATACGATGTTTCTCTTAGGGATAAGACTCTATTGGGAGTTTCAGTCTCAGAACATCTCAAAGCTGCTGCAGTTTCTCCTCTGATTAAATACAAGGTAGCGCATCAATAAACTTTTATATTGTTTGGATGAATTTGTTTAAATCCCAAATCAGGTTTCTCCTCTTACATTCATATTAACGTTGCAGAATTGAAGTTGATTCATTTATATTGCTGCTATGAAATGATTTTATTTTGTAACATTACCCATGTCAGCATGACATGCATAAATATCTCCTGTTCTTTCTCATCAGATTCCCATATCAAATACCTTTGCCTCAATATGAAAAAAAAAAAAAAATACTGTTTGGTTCATTAGAGACTTTGTACAACACAAGGAGAAGGATATTCTGTCTACTAAACTCATCCCAGTGGCTCCCAATTACATTTGAAAATGTGACCTCCTATGTCAAATTTCTACAAAGCAATCATAGCTTTGTGTTCCTATATATCTAGTCAAAAGGCTTCATTTGCAGGAATGTAAGAACTGGAATTTAGTAGCTGGAGCCATCAGAGCTCAAGCAGCAACCACAACTCCTGCGATCAGCCAGGCTGCTTCTGAGGAGAAAAAAACTTCGAGAAAAGGCAATGTTATCATCACTGGAGCCTCCTCCGGATTGGGCCTAGCTACAGCCAAAGCTCTTGCTGAAACAGGGGAATGGCACATAATAATGGCATGTAGGAATTTTCTCAAGGCAGAGAAAGCTGCTAAATATGCTGCCATTGGTAAGGAGAACTATACCATTATGCATCTTGACCTTGCTTCCCTTGATAGTGTTCGGCAATTCGTAGAGAACTTTCGGAATTCCAACATGCCACTTGATGCATTGGTCTGTAATGCTGCTGTCTATTTACCCACTGCAAAAGAACCCACATTCACGGCTGAAGGCTTTGAGCTTAGTGTTGGGACTAACCATCTGGGTCACTTTCTCCTCTCACGCCTTCTGCTCGAGGACTTGAAGAAGTCAGATCACCCGTCTAAGCGTTTGATAATTGTTGGCTCCATTACTGGTACAAAATCCTTCTTCATTTGCATGTTTTTAGTAGTTCGTAATGAAAATTTCAAAACCTTTTTTTTTTTTATCCTAAGATCATAATGAAAGCTTTTAACCATAGAGCCTATCATATTAAGTAGGATTAAAACTCCTCTCTTGCTTCTTTTACCTTTCCTGATACAAAGATACTGCAGAAAAATCATGATCTTACTGAGATTCTGCTGTCGATGGAAAATAGGGAATACAAACACCTTGGCGGGGAATGTGCCACCAAAGGCAAACCTTGGGGATCTGAGGGGTCTTGAATGGGGCTTGAATGGGGTAAACAACTCAGCCATGATTGATGGCGGTAATTTTGATGGTGCCAAGGCCTACAAAGACAGCAAAGTCTGCAATATGCTCACGATGCAAGAATTCCACAGGCGGTACCATGAGGCGACGGGAATTACGTTTGCTTCTCTTTACCCTGGTTGCATTGCCACAACAGGCTTATTCAGGGAGCACATTCCTTTATTCAGGCTTCTCTTCCCACCCTTCCAGAAGTATATAACAAAGGGATATGTCTCAGAAGAGGAAGCAGGGAAAAGACTTGCACAGGTCAGTTAAAAAGTGGATCTGGTATACACTTTAGAACTATTAGCATAAATACAATGAGTACTTAGAAATAAACAAAACCATTGTAACTAATCAGAAGTTGTGAATTTGGGTCAAATTATGAAATTAAGATATTGTCTCGTTCATTCAGGTTGTGAGTGATCCAAATCTTAAGAAGTCGGGGGTTTATTGGAGTTGGAACAAGCATTCAGCCTCATTTGAGAACCAGCTCTCTAAAGAAGCCAGTGATGCAGACAAAGCAAGCAAGCTTTGGGAGGTTAGTGAACGGCTGGTTGGATTCGTTTAAGCAGCAAGAAGCAGAAAAATATAGCAAGAGGACCCTTGTGGAAAATATACTTCTGTAACTTCTTGACTCGAGAATGTAAATGGTCAAAACAAAACTGTAAGGAAATTTCCGAATTAAATATCATATTTCTTCAAATATTAAGTGATACGAGGATGTTACAATACACAATCCTAGAACAAAAGAAGACAACTACTATTAATAGAAGAAAACCATCGATATCAGTATCTCCGCTCCCCCCAGATATATAAACGAGGTACGACAAAGATCACAAGCTAAAATACAAGGTTAAGCTTCAAAACTCTATTCATGTAATACAAAACCCCGAACATAAAGAGTTATGATGCTACAATCTCGCCAATTCAGTGTTTATTATTCTCAGCTGCATTCTCTTCCTTCCCAAGTGCAACAATTACTTTCTTCAAGATGGCTTCTGTTGGCTGGTGAGAGTTCTCCACTGCCTTGGAGATTGCTTGCCATTTCTCACCATGTTTTGGTTCAGCTGCAACACATCTTCTCAGTACATCCTTCTGGTTGTCCTCACTTCCATGCTGAAGTTCAAATTTGTAGTACAAAGCCCAAAAATCCCCAATATCAGGAGCTAGAGTCACTGCCCTATTCAGCCAGGTCCTCGCCTTGTCCACCTTCCTATCATGCCAGAATAACTTGGCAACAGCAGCAATGACATGAGGATCATGATCACATTTCTTAAGGGCATCCATACTTTTGGTTTTACGTTGGGGCCGTGGAACCATTTCAATTGATGCTGCCCACAGGATACCGCTATTGGGACACTCCTGCAATGCTTTTGCCATCAAAATATCAGGCTCTTTCTTATTTCCATGCTTCAATTCTGCCCTAACAGCAGCAAGCCATAATTCAGGGTTCTGAGGATTCTTCTTCCGAGCCATTGTGAGAATTGCACGAGCTTTACTCAGTCCATTCATTGTCTCTTCTAGATTAGCCAGAGAGAGCCAAAGAGGTATACAGGTAGAGCAGTGTTTCAGTCCAGATTCGTACACTTCCTTGGCTTCTTTCATGTGTCCAAGGCGTTCTTCAAGCTGGCCAAGCATCAGCCACAATTTGAAGAATGAAGGGAAACGCTTTAACCCTTCATCTAACAACCTCCTCTCTTCATCAATATTTCCTAGTTCTCTCTCAACAATTGCAGACTTCATCCATACTCTCTCTGTACCTCCTCTCTCTCGTGCTTTTGCCAATAGCATTCTGGCTCTCTCGGGTTCATGGTTTTCAAATTCCAGCTTGAAAGCCGCCAGCCATATTTCCTCAGAATTTGGAATGGCAGCATAAGCTTCTTGAAGGATTGCACGAGCTGCAGGCACATCTCCCGCAAGCCACTTCTCTTTGGCACCCATAAGCCAAAGAACTTCAGCCTGTGGTCTGTAGGTAACTGCTTTACGGAGTAAAGCATCAAGGGATTCCCTGGTGCCATGGCTTTTTTCAAGCTGTGCTGCTTTGAGCCATATGCTCTTCTTAGTTAAAAAGACAGTTAGTGCATGAGCATATATAGCTCTGGCTGTCTCAATGGAACCTCTTTTCTTGCACTCCTCTGCATCAGCAACCCATGTCCTCTTCCTATCTTCTTCTTCCACTCCAATTCCAATTGTATTGCGAATTATTGCTTGGCAAGTAGCAATGGATCCTGCACGTTCTGCAGCCTCAGCTTCCTTCATCCAAGCTTCTCTATCAATCGCCAAACCTTCTCTCTGCAAAGCCCTTATACCCCTTTCAATAATCTTGCCAACCATTGAAGTATTACCATTAGCTTCTTCCAACTTGGCAGCCGTTATCCATATAGCTGGCTCCTTGGATAGCCTCTCTCTTGCCCTGTTAAGAACCTTCTTAGCATTTTCGTAAGTTTCCAACCTTGCAAGAGCCAGCCACAATTCAACATGCAGTGGACAACATTCCACAGCTCTGTGAAGCAAAAGCCTAGCATCCTCTTCATTAGCAAGTTCCACAACTGCCTTCCACAGCCGAACAGAATCAGGAATCTGCTCTAGCCCTTTTCTCAATACCCTACTCCTATTAGCATCATCATGCTCCAATTTTGAAGCCTGCATCCATAACTTCACAGAATTGGGAATTGACTTCACACCTCTAGCTATAACAGCCTTGGCTTCATCAGGACTTGCCAGCCTACAAGCCTCCAACCACACATCTTCATTCTTGGGACACTCCTCACAACCTCTCTGTATCAACTGCCTTGCTGCCTGAATCTTTCCTGCCACTTCCTCTAACCTTGCAGCCGCAATCCAACCAGGAGGGTGTTTAGGATTTGTCTGTGTAACACTCTTAAGTAGCAACCTAGCCTTCTTAATATCTGAGATTTCTGCATCACTTGTTATCTTCATACTCTTGAGATCTGTCAAATACCCCTTTGGGTCCACAACCGTCAACCCTGAAACTGAATCAGAAAGCCTATCCAACTTCAATGACAACACAGTACCCCTACCCTCACCAACAGCAGTCAAATCAGTAACCGGGGTTTGTGCCCATGGAGTCTCAGTCCCACCAGCAGCTCTACTCTTCGGATCCAATGCAGTAACATGCTCTTGCTCTTGTCTTGCCTTCTCAAGAAGGGTATCAGGCACAGGCACAAAACTTTCAAATCTCTTCTTCTTATTCCTCAGCGAGTAATCCCCAATCTCTGGTATACTCTCCCACTCTTGTGCAGACATAGTATGCAACTTTCTTTTCAAATCCGCAAACTGTTCGGTAATCTTCGGGTTCGAAGCTCGGTACTTCTCAATCTCCTGCTTCAGTCTTGCTTCCCTTCTATCCTTCCTCCTTGAATCCATTCTTTTATCAATGGCTTCCCACACAGCATCAGCCTCCTTATCATCTTCATCATATTCCGCAGAAGCGAACAGTCCCACATCATTCCCTTCAAACTCGTCAAATTTCTGATTTTCATCATAGCCTTTATCATCCCCTTCATCCTCTTCCTCATCCTCACCGCCTTTCCCTCTTCCCCTCCCAACTGGCGCCGCCGCAGCACCACCAATTGTGGTAGCTGACCGATCAGGCAAATCAGGCGCGGCCCGTGCAGGCCCAATATCCGATCGAGTAGTGAATCCGGTTGCACCACGACCCAGACCTGCAACATAGTTAGGAGGAGGCTTGGAGTTGAGAAAATCGAAGCGGGGTTTGGGGACGGCGGGTGGTTGTGTGCCACCGAAGAAGGGAACGTGGAGGGTTAAGGTTGAATAAGGCTGAACTCCGAGGTCGGAGATGAGAAGGGAATCATCGTCAGCAAGTAATCGGAGACTTTGAGAAAGGAAGAGACGTTGATTCGAAACAGGTATGTGAGAATTTTGTTGGATTGCAAGTTTCAAGTCATGGAGAGAGGTTTTCGTAGGGTCTATATCTAGACATAGGGTTTTGCTATTGGGAGGAACAACGAACACCATAGCTATGCCTTCACTCTCTGCGAATGAAGCAACAGAGAGGAGATTTGCAGAATGGAAGAGAGACTCCGACTAGAAAACAAAAATCAAATGGATAGGACAGTGGAGTTTTCACGATGAACAACCGACTCCGAGCGATCACAGCCTGCAAGAAGGATAGGGCCGGGTTATTGAGATGGACCAAGGCCTTAATATCGGTTTTTTGCCTGTTTTCTCCTGGATTATCATGAGTTTGTGGTCAGAGCCCAAATATGTGCGGTTGGTTATGGGACACAATTTTATGGCAGACAAACTGCAAAAATAAATTAAAACCATATTGGTTGGCCAAAATAAAATTAAAAAAATTAAAACCACATTGGTTTGCTGCCATCTAAGCCTCTGTTTGGGTAGAAATTGTTATATGCATATTATGTATTTCAAAAGCCATTACAACATGAAACATTTAAAAAAAAAAAAAAAACTCATATGATAGTGACTAGTTGATTTTTAATTTTCAAGTTAATTTTTATTTTAATTTAGTAATAATATGATGTTATGAATTCTCCAGGTCTACCCGTAAAGCTCGAAGCCCTTCGGTAATCTGATTTTATTATTCTTTTAGGCAAACCTAATTTTAAAATTCTTATCTTGATTTTTGGTTCTTATTGATTGAAGAGCAGAAAGAGCATGTTCTTCGATAATATCTAAGAATTTATCTCAAATAATTGTGCTATTTGCCCAACTGAAATCTATGATCATGTTAATAATGATGATTGTTATTGAGATGAATGATAAAACCTTTATTTAGATTATGTTTGCGTACTTTTGTGCAATATCTCAAGTACTTACACGAGATTATGTAAAAGTTAACATTTTTATATGAGATTATAGAAAGGGTATTAATTAATTAAATGCTTTTTATTTCTTAAATTTCAATCTTATCTTAATTAACAATATTACGTTTTATTTTTATAGACGTGTATTTTTTTGGTTTTAGAAGTCAATTAATGTGAGTCAACTTAAACATATTTCAATTAATTTATTTCTCAAGAATACTTAAAAATAAGACATTCATACTTGATTTTTAAGGATTTATGGATAAACTTGTTATAACCTGGGGTATGTTTGGCGTATCAAAAAAGTTAACTTTTAACTTCTTAAATTGGTCAAATAACTTTTTTTCCTATTTAAGAGGTATTTAGTGTACTATTTTTTTGAAAAAAAAATTTCTTTTAAGAAAATACTCTAAATAATGTATAACTTATTAAAATAGAATTTTTAATTATTTTCTTCAAATTCATCCCTTTTATTTTAATTAATTGACAACCCACTTCCAATTAATCAATATAAATATCAAATAATTTGAAAAAGGTAATTCATGAAAAAAAACTCAAGCCTTTTTTATATATCAATATTCTTTTATAATATTATACTATTTTTAATATTTGCTCTTTTTTCACAAAGCTAAAAAGGGAAAAAAAACTTATATATCATTACATATTTGATTTACGTCCATTAATTCAACATAAATAAAAAATAAGTAAGTAAATAAATATTATGTAATATAATTCAATACAATTAATTAAATCTTAGATAATTATATTCTTATTTTGAATATATTAATTATATCAATTTGGCCTCAATTTCAAAATACAAATAATATATTTCATATTTCTAATGATATTAACATATCCTTTTATGTTATTTTACATTTATGAGTTAACTTATCAGCTAATTTTATCAAACACTTCTAATATAATCAGCTAACTTATCAGCTTTCAGTTAATAGCTAGTAACTAGCAACTAGTAAGAGTCTGTTTGGTGCAAATAGTTGAAAAGCTAGTCGATAGCTGATAAACTAGTTGTTACCTATTTTACTAGTTGTTAGCTGTTAGATGAAAACTGATAAGTTAACTGATTATATTAGAAGTGTTTAGTAAAATTAATTGTTAAGTTAGCTCATAAATGTAAAATGACATAAAAGAATATACTGATATTATTAGATATATGAAATATATTACTTTTATTTTGAAATTGAGGTCAAATTGATATAATTAACATATTCAAAATAAGAATATAATTACCTAAAATTTAATTATATCATATATTTATTATTTATTTATTTACTTATTTATTTTTTATTTATATTGAATTAATGAACGTAGGTCAAATATATAATAATATGTGAATTTTTTTATCCCCTTCTAGCTTTGTAAAAACAGAGCAAATATTGAAAATAATATAATATTATAAAAAAATATTGATACATAAAAAGGGCTTGAGTTTTTTTTCACGGATTACATTTTCAAATTATTTGGTATTTATATTGATTAATTAGGAGTGAATTGTCAATTAATTAAAATAAAATGGATAAATTTGAAAAAAAAATAATTGAAAACTCTATTTTAATAAGTTATAGGTTACTTGTAGTAACTTTTTAAAAGAAAGCTTTTTTTTTTCAAAAAATTAGTGCATCAAACACCTTTAAAATAGGAAAAAAGAGCTATTTAACTAAGTTAAAAAGCTAAAAACTAGCTTTTTAGGTGCGCCAAACACACATTAGTTGATAGTTGATAAACTAGTTGTTAACTATTAGTTAAAAGCTAAAGATGATAAGTTAGTTGATTGTATTAAAAGTATTTGATAAAATTAGCTATTGAATTAGCTTATAAATATAAAATGACATAAAAGGACATATAAATATGAGTAGATAATATATAAAGTAAATTAATTTATATTTATTTTGAGGACAAAGTATATTGATGTAATCAAAATATTCAAAATAAGAATAAAATTATTTAAAATTTAATTAAATTATATTTTATGACATTATTTATTTATTTACTTATTTACTCATTTTTATTTATTTATATTAAATTAATGGATATATGTCAAATATACAATGATATTTAAATTTTTTTATCTTATTTGGCTTTGTGAAAAAAATAAACATTGAAAATAGTATGATATTAAAAAAAATATTAAAAATAAGGATTTCTAATTAATTAGGACATAAATTATCAATTAATAAAAAAGGGGATAAATTATGAAAAAATAATAGAAAATTCTATTGTAATAAGCTATAGAGTCTGTTTGGCGTAAATAACTAAAAAGGTAACTAATAGCTGATAAGCTAACTGTTAGTTATTTTACTAACTGCTAGCTGTTAGCTGTTAACTAGAAGCTGATAAAATAGTTAATTGTATTAGAAGTATTTAGTAAAATTTGTTATTAAACAAGCTCATAAATGTAAAATGACATAAAAGGATATGTTGATATCTTAGATATATGAAATATATTATTTGTATTTTGAAATTGAGGTCAAATTGATATAATCAAGATATTCAAAATAAGAATGTAATTACCTAAAATTTAATTAATTATATTTAATTATATTACATATCTATTATTTATTTATTTACTTACTTATTTTTTATTTATGTTGAATTAATGAACGTAAGTTAAATATGTAATAATATATGAGTTTTTTTTCCCTTTTAACTTTGTGAAAAAAGAGTAAACATTGAAAATAGTGTTGTTATATGTGAAAATCAATTTGACCTGAATAGACCTACGAGCAGTTTGAGAGCGGCAAAGGGACTAGCTCGAAGAGCGTCAAGATCACCTTATCGTCAGGTAGCATCGTGAAGTGACCTCGACAACTTAAGCTCATGCCCGAAAGAGAGAGCTCGGCCTCTCCATTATGAAGAACGGACACACCTATAGATTAAACAACCTAGCCAATAAAGTGTGACCAGTGACCTAAGAGCTTGCCAGACAGAAGACTAAGTCATACCCTGCCCCAACGGACAAATAGGGCCTGCCTATAGAAGACAATCTGCATTAGCCAAAAAAGGAGATTTAATATGTATTTTCTATCTTATACAATAAATATTGATGTAACATACTTACGACATATGTAATTACTATTATAACCTCATCTCCTCTATAAATATGAGGGAGGAGCCTTATAAAAAGAAAAAAAAGAAGAGGATCTGAGAAGACAGATAGAAACTCTGCCAGAATACTAAGAGAGAACTTGAGTGTTGTATCTCTGCAAAAACACTATCACAATAACATGTTACCATGGACGTAGGATCCGGTGATATCCGAATTTGGCCGAACCACGTTAAATCCTGTGTCTCCTTCTCTACTATTCCTTTTTTCTCTGTGTATCTTGCTGATTTATCTTGTTTGAACTGGAAAAAGGTCAAAGATCCCGTAAAAATCCCTCCCCGTTGGCTGAAGTTTGGGCTTTTCGTACGAACCAAATTTCAACATCAATATTTTTGGTGCTGTCTGTGGGAATCTCACCTATTCTGGTTTGTTTCATGTTGTAATGGCCAAGGGAAGAGCCACTAGAACTTTAAAAGCACAATCCTATCCTCCAGATGGTCATGTCTTAACAACGAACTCGTCTACTGCTCTTGTTATCAGAACAACTACTGGTGTCCATGTTGCCAATGGCACCGACGGATCGCTAATCTAGCTCTAACATTAGAAGAAACTTGAGCACATGATAGGAGAGCTGGCTAAGACAGCCACAACATTAGTGTAAGCACAAACTCAGAATGTGCAAGGGCAGGCTGATACTATCGTACCTGAGGTTGAACATTCCAGTGAAGTTAACCAGGAGCAGACTTCACATCGCCATGCACATGGCTAGAACACTGAACCAAGCTGCCAAGTCTCTAGCCAAAGACTGGAAGGCTTGGACATTTTGGTGGAAGACCTCCTTTAGAGGGTTAAGCACCTGGAAAAGCACCCTCAGACCAAGGTCACTCGGGGGGCAAACTTCCTTCTCTAGGGAAATCATGGAGAAACCCCTCCCATGCAAGCTCAAAGTTCCAGCCATTCTGCTGTATGATAGAGACAACGACCTGCACAACCACCTAGACCTATTCAACATCTAGATGGATCTACAAGCTTGCAACCCCTTAGTCAAGTGTCGCGTGTTCCCTGCTACTTTGGGTCAAGTGTAGTCGAATATAGGTGCCCTAGAGTCAATTTGATTGGGCTCTATTGCATCTATGACTAAGCAGTCTGTGGATTTGAATAATAAAGGTTGAA
>JANHAO010009691.1:0-18194 GCA_026873985.1 Saraca asoca
AAAATAGTTTATCAAACAGATTTTTTTATACTTTTGTTTTGCAGAACAATTTTTAAACATAGTTTTCAAAAATAATTTTTAAAAATAAAAAAAAATAGCATCAAACACACCCAATATTTCATTTTATTTCTAAATAATTTTTTTAAATGATGTTTGAATTTAAGTTAAAAGGGATTTCAATTTATTCATAATTCTTGATTTAATTACATTTGTGCTATTATGAAATCTATCACTAGAATTTATTTGATTTTTCCTAAAACACATATTATATCATATACTCCACCCTTATTCTAACATTTTATTTGCTATGATATTATCAAAATATATTTTTTAATTAAATTTCATGCATTTTTTAATATGTTTAAACAAAAGAATTTACAAATAAATTGAAATCATTATTTTTGACATAATTTTTAAATAATAGAATTCATTTTTAAATGAAATGAAATGAATTTTATTGAAATGAAATGAAATCAATTCTAAAAAAAATTGATTCCAAATAAAGCATAAAAGAAAAAATAGTTTGAGAAATTTGGAAAGT
This sequence comes from Saraca asoca, assembly GCA_026873985.1. NCBI lineage: Eukaryota > Viridiplantae > Streptophyta > Magnoliopsida > Fabales > Fabaceae > Saraca > Saraca asoca. The sequence continues at coordinate 542 of JANHAO010009691.1, forward strand.
TTATAGGGATATTAAAGTAGAAGAAATATTAAATTTCTAGTTAAGTTTTTTTTTTTATTGTCTAATTCAAAATTAATTTTAACAGAATCAATAGCCACACAAACTTACTAACTGGAGGATTAATAGAATGACTTAATTAATGTTTATTTAATTTTAGAACTAATTTAATGTCTATTTAAAGTTGAAAACTAATTTGATGTCGTGCTTATTTTTCATAAACGAATTTGACAATTTGAAATTTGAGATTTAGGAAAGTAGATGAAAGTATTAACGGATGAGACTAATTTGATGTCAATTTAAATAAAATTAAACTGATTTGATATTAGTATAAATTTTAAGATTAATTTGATGTCATATTTATCCAAATTGCCGTTAACTTTTACATATGTTAATGATTAATACACGTGAATGGTATTTAATTAGATTATGAATTGTTTCTTTCCGTGATTGTGGCTGACCATCTAGATCTGTCACAGTACGCATATGTGATGTGATATAAATATAAAGATTAACGTTTACTATATACTAACCACACAAGTTTAATATTCCAATATACTTATATGAAGAATGGTAAGATTTGAATCCTAGTTTTATAGATAGATTATAAAACACAAGGCAAGGGTATATGCATTAGACCTTTTTTTCTTTCTCCAAAACACAATAGGCTGGGTTGAAGAGCTAATTAATAGTCACTATCCCACCCACAACTAAAAAGCCATCGCAAGGTATATATAGGTGTCGAGATTAGGGACAAAATGCTTATGTTTTATGGGTTAAAGCCATGCTCGCTAGTGAATAGTAAGCATGTTAAGTTAATTATTACTCCATGGTTAATGTGTTAAGTTGTCTAAAAGTAAGTAAGTCAAAAAATATCCCTTTTTGATTGATAACTTGTTGGTTGTTGTTTTAATCTATCTAAATATGGCCTTTGTCTAAGTTTAGAAGTTATTGTCTTGTACAAGTGATAATTCTCTTTGTTAAAGATGATGCACTCAGCCATAAAAATCAAATTTAGCTTTTCTCTATTTTCATGCTCTTTAACACTTCTCTGCTTTCATGTTTTTTAAACATGATATCAAGAACTTTTTAATCCTTAAAAAGGCTGTGGGAACTTAAGTGTGCAAAAATTTTTTAAAAAAAATAAAGCAATCCACCCAATATAAAACCATAAACATAAGAGCTTTGAGACATACAACGATGACTTCAAACAACTTCTCCAACCCAACACTTTTAAGCTTCACAGGAGTGAACTACCCTATTTGGGCAATCAAGATGAAAACCTACTTGAGAGTTTTTGATCTTTGGGATGTTGTGTAGATATGAAGAGAGCCTCCAGCAGTTGGACCAAATCCAACAGTTACCTAAATAAGGCAAAACAATGAAGAGAAGGCTAAGAAATTCAAGGCTTTGTTTGCTATCCAATCTACTGCTGAAAATCTAATCTGCTGTTGAAGATGAAATTTTCATAAGATTTATGGATCTTGAATCACCAAAGGAAATTTGGGACAAAATTAAAGAAGAGTTCCAAGGTAGAGAAAAAACAAGGCAAATGCAAGTCCTTGATCTAAGGAGAGAGCTCCTTAGAATGAAGGAAATTGATATTATGAAGAAGTATGCAGATAGGCTTATGAAAGTGGTGAGTCAAATGAGGTTGCTAGAAAAAGAGCTGTCAGAGAGAAGGATTATTGAGAAGGTCTTGGTCAGCTTGCTAGGCAAATTAGAATACAAGATATCCTCTCTAAAAGACTCCAAAGACTTGTCAAAGCTTACTTTAGTAGAAGTTGTTAATGCTTTGCAAGCACAAGAGCAAAAGATAGCATATAGGTAAGAGGAGTTAAATGAAATAACTTTTCAAGCAAAAATTCATGATAAACAAGCTGGAAGTTCTAGTGCAAAGAAACAAATGGGTTAGAAAAAAGGAAATAAGAAAAAAGAAAATGAAAGTAACAAAGGCAGTGGGAAAAAAAGGCAAATGTCCACTTTCATTACAAAAAGACCAGCCATGGTAAAAATTGTAATACCATGGGAAAAGAGAGAGAGAGAGAGAGAGAAAAAAAAGAAAAGAAAGAAAGAAAAATTTTTGGAAGGATGCAAGTGAAAACTTTTAAAAAATTCATTGGGGGTAGGATTGTAATTTCTTTTTTCTTAGAAGGACCTATTTGAAGTTAATGAAAAGTTCTTGGAGTCAAAATACAATTTACCCCATTTCTTTTATGATATAAAAATTACTTCAGCTGGCTTCCTTGCTTCCCAAAGCTTCCCATGCGCACGTCTTCTCTCTATCCCGAACCTTCTGTCGATGCCATCCTCCATTGCAGTTACTGACAATCCTCTCCATCTATGGTCGCTGTTGTTGTCTAACAGGCTCCAGTAGGCAAACTTCTTCTTCTTCGATGAAGTTTCCTCCTTCTTGATCGACCCTCCCTTCTTCTCAGAGTTCTCTCTACGTTGGCATCCTTCATCGCTTCGATCATGTCTTCTTCTTATTCTCGTTGTTTGATGTGTTCGATCAATAAACTTCTTCTCCAGCATCTTCCATCATGCCACTCAACCAGTGGAGCTCTCCCTCCTTTGTGGCGGTGCTTTTCGACCAGCACTCACATCGGCACACTAGTGACGTCCTAGCTTACGGTGAGCTGGCCACCGGTACTTCAGACTCTGGTGAGTGTTCCTAAATCATCAGATTTATTTTATAGTAACCCTATAGCTAGTTTTTCAACAAATTTGTGTTGAAACCCTCAATAATGTAGTTCAATCAGCAGCTCCCATAGGCTTACCAGTGACGATCCATTGGAAGGTGGTGAGTAACACTAGAATAAAAGATTTGTTTTACAGTAACTTTATAGCAAGTTTTCAAGATGGGTAGTTGAAACCTTCACCGTGCAAAGTTAATGAAAGTTGGAATTTTTCTTATGGATTCGATCTAGATATATTCCTTTAGACAAAACAAGCTCACCAATGTTAGATTTTAGAGCTTTAGCTAACCTAGTTTTCTAAGAATTTTCAAGGTGAGTTGATAATATGCCTTACTTAATAAATTCCATATTCGAAATAATTTTGTTGTATGGAATATTCTAGTTTTGCTGAATGATTTGATTTGGATACTAGCTTTCTTGAAAACTCTAAGGTATGTTGTATATATATACATATATAGATATTTATTTGATATGATGAAATTATACTCTATTTGTTTTTAGCATATTATTATTTCAAATGGTAAATAAATTGAGGTCCTGAATCCATTGAAAATCCCTTGGTAATCTGATGGTGATTGTGTGGAGAAATAAGGGTGGGCTATTGAATATGTAAATATTTGGCATGTGGCTTGGTCTGGGGGAGGGATAAGGGTGGGTTATCAAATATGTAAATATTCAGCATGCGGCTTGGTCTGGGGGAGGGATAAGGGTAGGCTGTCAAATATATAAATATTTGACATGTGGATTTGTTTGGGATAATTATTCTGTTATGATTACCATTAGGAATTTTCCTTAGATTCTAGTTGAGCGTATGGTTAACTACATATCAGAGTTTCTTTTGTTTTTGTTATATATATACATATATGTTGTTTTTATGGGATTATCTACTTATTGAGTTTCTATGAAACTCACTCCTTTCTCTTTCATGTTTTTCAGAGCCCCAGGACTCTCCTATAGCACCTTCACCTTACATTGAGAAGGGATTTGCACTTGGATCGAGTGGGTCGTTCTTGCAGAGAATAAAGTTATATGAATGTTGTAACAATGGTAGTTAGTAGGATTGTATATACATGTGTATGATTGCTAGATGCCCAGTAGGATGTAACTTGGATAGTCGGGCCACTGCATATTATTATGTTGTTATACAAGGTGTGATGCGCGTGTAGCCCTTTGACGTTGTATAAGCCTTGAGGCCAAGTGTTCAGAAAACAGAGGAAACTCTATTGGATTTTTATTAGAATTTTAATATATAAATATTTCATTATGGATTAATGAAATGGTGAGTCATTGGTATATACTTACATTGTAAGGCTTGTAGAGGGTTTCCTGATAGTGATCTTCTTTGCCAGTCACATTCCATAGGTTGGGGGTGACAAAGTTAGTATCAAAGCATGGTTTAGGATTCAGGTGCATGATAAAGGTCTCCAACTGCCATTACGGGATAGGTGTACTGAGTTTATGTTAATGTGCCATGGAGCATGGCACATAAATGAAGATATGGTGATGCCCAACCATGAATATGTTGAAAATCTCCGTATTTCCTAAATTTTCAATCCTACGTGTGTATCCTGCCTAAAACAAATCTTCCTATTTGATAATAGGAAAATGTTGCCTAGGACTCAATCTTCGGCTCACTCTGGACGTCGAGTGAAAGAAGTATCCAGGAAAGCTTTCCGTGAACCCTCCTCTTCTTCTTAATCTATACCCCGACCTCAAGATAGACCTAGGGGCTGATACCATGCTAAAGGCTAAGGTAGGCTATAGATTTATAGATAGCTACAGGTGATCTTGTGGATGAATTGGTTTAACAATTAGAATGGTGGAACGAAAGCGTGGTGGGCCTATAACACATAGGTCTCAAGAATATCTTTTAGGGAGAATAGGAATATGGATTAACCCAAACTTGTCTGTAGTTGATAATTTATCAAAAAGAATGGCAGATGCTGATGTAAAAAAAGTAGAAAATAAAGTTAAGGTGGGATGTGCTTGCTAGGGCAAGGCAGTGGAAATCTGCCCTGCTCAGACCATTTGGTCTTACCTTGCTTCCTTTAGCTACCTCCCTATTTTTGGCAAGATCGACTTCTTTGGCTAGTCTTCCTTTCCAGCTAGTCCTTCTGGTTCAACTAGATGAAGTTGTTCATTGATCAGTTCATTCTGGTTGAGGAGCAAGAGTGCCTAGCTGTTCAGTCATTCGGTCTTGTTGTAAGACACTCACCCAGGCACTCGATGTTACCCGAAATCTTAGCCTTCCAATGTAGTAGGCCTTTCTCCATCAGCAGTTATGTAGGAGCTGCATCTAGCTGCTCCAACCCATCCTGCCAACTATAGTAATCCCCAAACTATGATTTTTGGCTACTCTATTTTGGTCATCTATTCAATGGTTCCCATAGGATTGTAAATAAGTGCCAAAGAGTTTTGCAAGTCCTTTCCTCTCACCAGCAGCAATGCTGTTTGACATCAATCGTGAACCACTATCTTGCTACAATTCCCAGATGATCAGATCATCAAACTTTCCTAGCCTCAGCTAACTTCATGAAAACAGTTTCCTTGTGTGAGCTGGACTGCTATTGTGTTATCCTATATAAGCTATGGGTGCCAACTTGAGGTGAAAATAAATTATAGTGTGATGGATATTGCATCAAACAGGGTAGTTGTGTTTGGATTAATGTCTATATTTGAATGTCATTGGAGGTTTGGTAAAAGTTCCTCTAAAACTAAACTTATTTTAATTAAGGATACAAAATCAAACAAAGGAAAGAAAGTTAATTTTTTTACACATCTTGAAAGGTCTAAAGTCGCTTTTGAAACTAGAAAGGAAGTGTTGCTTCGGAAGAAACTAGTTAGCCAATAATTCAGGAAAAGAACCACTTTTAAAACCCTGATGAAAATATTGAAGAATTTAAGCTAGTTTTAATAACACTTGAATTCAATGTAAATGTTCCTCTGATTGGTCATGATAGTTTTAGCAGTCATGATAATGAGTTAGATATGACTCGGAACAAAGTGAGAGAGATACACTGCCTATTTCAAGCTGTCTGTAGGAGGCTTTTGCAGGAAGAAAAAGCAAAGTGAAAAGATTGAGTGAATAATCGAAAAAAGGGTTGATTACAACCAGTAAATATTATTAAGGAAAAAGGAAAAATATGTTAATACAAGCAAGCAGATCTTGAGACCTATCCCTAAAGTTGAAGTTGGTGATGAATTACAGTACAAGGTGGAGCTTATCATAATTGGTTTTCATCATGGGATCTAGGGTGGCATGGAATACATGAAGTATAATGGAAAGATCTTGGCAACTAGTATTATTTCATCAGGGGCTATGTTGATGATTAAAGGGCAATTTAGATGTTATGATTTACACTAGACAAGGAGGAAAAGAATCTTGTTGGGTGATACATGGCTTTAAGGGAAACCAAGGGATGGATGGAAAGGGTAGGACATAGGTTTATGATGGGGCTATATGCAGTTGAGAAATATTGATAGGATTTTTGGCCTCATGATAAGTTAGTTTTTAGGTTTCAACAGTGCAGAATCCCAAGTTAACCAGAGGTTACTTAGAAAGAAGTGAAGAAATCAAATAAATTTAAAATAAGGGAGGGTCTATGTGTTAAGGATGTTTTTGGTGGCAAAAAGTGAATTCCAATATGTGCTGTGAATACCATAGATGATGAAAACCCCCACGTCATTTACATACTCTATTACCATAATATATACCCTGATTGTTACAGTCCCATTCCTCCAGAAGGATGCAATTATATTAAGAGATGCTCTGACTCAAGAAAATGTTCTTGTGCTATCAAAATGGGGAAGAGATCCCATTCATTTCTAATGGGGCCATTGTAGAAGCAAAGTCTCTAGTCTATGAATATGGTACTTCTTGCAAGTGCCTTCATGATGTATAGATACCCTAAACTGTTTGAGTGATGTGTTAGTATGGACTTTCACTCCTTATGACTATATTCCTAAAATTCGAGAACGAATTCTTTTAATAGGGGGAAGGACTTGTAATACCTTAGAAAAAAAAAAGAGAGGAAAAAAAAAAGAAAAGAAAGAAAAAAAATTCGGAGGGGTGAAAGTGAAAACTTTCAAAAATTCGTTGGGGTCAGATTATAACTTCCTTCTTCTCAGAAGGACCTATTTGAAGTCGATGAAAAGTCCTTGGGGTCAAAATATAATTTATCCCATTTCTTTTATGTTATGGACATTTTCTGGAAAACATGATTTGGGCTAACCAAGGTCCAATAGAAGGCACAGCTAACTAGATGGAGGCCCAGATTGGGGATCGAGGTCACTTAGTGAGGATCCTGAGCCGTCAAGCGTGAGCCGAAGACATTGAGCAATGTTGCAATAAGGAGTGCAGCTCACCAAGAAAGCCCTCAACCCATCAGCGAGAAGACTACCATTCTAACCGCCCTCAAGGAGAATGATCGAGCAAGAATAGCAAGGTCAGCCAAAGTTCCAGCTCCCTCACCAACACATCGCCAAGTCGCAAAGTTAGTGAGTCAAACGCATGTATAGAGCCCAGTCAGCACTCCAAGGCACACGTCTCCAACTGGCAGCTCATCCTCCAAACCTACACATCAGCCCCCAAAAATCTGATAATGATTTACCCAGTATTAATTGCCTGATGCTAAGCATTAAATGCCTGGAGTGACAGAAATAATCATTTTGTTATTTATAAAATTACACTTGTATCCCTCCCCCTTCTATAAATAGGAAGGGGTGGTCACTAAAAAAAGTGAAGAGAAGATTTATATGCAGAAACTCTACTGAATTATAGAGAGAGCATTGCACGCTGTGAGAGAATACTCCCATTGTACTCAAAGAACACTTATCAGTTGATAATCAGAAACCATTGCGGATGTAGGGGCTAACTTGGCTTTAGCTAAATCACGATAAACTTTTGGTGTTTGTTGTTCTTCCTCTCTCTCATTATCTACCTTTTCTATTTTTTGCCATATTCTACTTGCAGTTAGGGGTGATATTGAATACCAACCTATTAACCAGATTTTGGTGTCAACATCTTGGTATTAGAAGAAGGGCCCCTATTGCATACTCTTCATCTCCTATCTCTGATAAGCTGTCTTAAACTGTTTTAAGCACAATGGTGAGAGGTAAAGCCACTAGGAGTATAGAAATCCCTATTGGCCAGCCTGAAGGCCAAACACAATAGCAGAACATAGTTGCCCCTATGGCAGGTGCCAATGCCGATGTAACTTCCTTCATTTTACAGCAGTTCGTGGCTCCCGGAGTCGATGAAGCTCAAACTTAGCAACAATGCCAAAAAACACTTGACCGATATCAGGAAGCCCTTGAGAATACCATGAAAGAGTTGGTTCATATGGTCAGAGCCTTGGCCTAAGCGCATGCTCAGGGCATACGAGGACAGGGTGAAGTTACTACACTTGAGGGCAAACATCATTAATCAGAGCCTCAGTATGAGGAACAAGCTAGGATTGGGTGCCATAGAGCCGGTTCGCTCCACTCATCTAGCCCGTGGTTGAGATTCAAAGTTCACCAAGTTCAAAAGGACAAGGAGGATGATCAACAAGGTGAAAGCTTGCATTAGGCGAGAGCTCGTATGAGACCAACCACGAGCAAGAGACAGACCGTGACTCATCCAGTTGCGAGCATGGTAAGAGGCATGAGACCTCAAATTGACATTCTCATAGCAAGCGAGATGAAAGGAGTCGATGAACCTTCAGCCATCGATCTAAGCACCGAGATCCTATGATAGAAGAACTACTCCAAAAAATGGAACAACTGGAGAAGAACTTTGTGTCTTAGAGTAACAGAGAATTCCATGATGAGCGAACTTTGTTCTCCAGTATAATCAAGATAGAGCCCCTTCCTTGTAGGTTCAAGATCCCAAACATTCCCTTGTACAATGGTGACAATGATCCCTACAACCATTTGGATGTTTTTAACGTCCAAGTGGACTTGTAGACCTCTAACCCACTAGTGAAGTGTCAAGTTTTCCCTGCCATCCTCAGAGAAGTGTTGTGGACATGGTTCAGAAGTCTCCCAGCTCACAACATAAGGAGTTGGGAGGGATGTCAAACGAAGTTCCTTAACCAATATGGGGCATTAAAGAAACAACTTGCCTCATCCTGCCACTTAGCCACGGTCTTCTAGCGGAAAGATGAGTTGCTCAAAGACTACATCACCAGATTCCAAAAAGAAGTTAGCAATGTAGAAAACCCATCAAAAGGGAGAATTCTCATGGCAATCTTGATCGGACTTTGAAAAGATGGGAAACTATATAAGGACATATACAAGTCCCCCATTAAGAGCCTGGGTGAGTTCTATGAGTGATTCACTAAGGAGATCCGATAGGAAGAAAATTTCGATCCCAAGAAGTCAAACAAGAAAGAGGAGGCAAGCACCTCCAACAAAGGTAAGAAAAGAAGTGGAGGTGAAGGCAACAAAGAAGGTCAAAAGGGGGGGCTCTAGAGGCTAAACTGCAAAGAAAGTCTGGAATGAACAATTTCAACCTTAAAGTCATTACAATACATATATCGTCTTATCAGATACTCTAGACAGGATTTATGCGACCAAGAGGGACAATGGATATTTCAGCAGGCCTAAGCCCCATTGAAAAGAGAAACCACAACAAATTCTATGCCTACCACAGCGAAGTCAAGCATAACACGTTAGATTGCTAGGCATTGCAGGATGCAATTGAGGACCTCATTAAAAGAGGTTACCTAAGAGATTATGTGGTGAGATCCCCGGGGCAATGACCCCCACATCCCCGATAGCCTGCGCCATAGCATCACTAAACTCTAGAGCATGAAGAAGCACCCTTAGTAAGGACCATCTTCACCATACACGGTGGACCTCACATCATAGGCACTTCAAACCAGTCACACGACCGTCATGTGTGAGCGGCGGGTCATGTCCTCCTTGCGAGTCATGTGGAACGTGAAAGACTTGTTAAGAAGGACAAAGTAGCCTCAGACAGCATCTCATTCATGGAAGAGGATGCGAAAGGAGTTCATTATCCCCACAATGATGCGATTGTCATTCGGGTAAAAATTAGCAACGTTGAGGTGAGAAGGATAATGGTTGATACTAGGAGCTTCGTGAATATGATGTACAAGGGATGCTTCGACCAGATGGGCGTGAGAACAAGTCATATGAATCCTTCACTCGAGCCCCTTTATGGTTTCACAAGAGATGGAATAATCCCAATGGGATGAATCAGACTCCCACTCACCCTAAAGGACCTCGACCAATAAGCAACTGTCATGGCAGACTTTCTGATTATAAATTGTCCATCGACCTATAATGTGGTACTGGGGCGACTTGTCATGAATGATTTTGACATGGTGACATCTACAAAGACCCTAGCCATCAAATTCCTAACCTCGAATGGAATTAGATGTATGCGAGGGGAGCAACAAGTAGCCAGGCGCTACTATGAGAATGCAGTTAAACTCGAGTTCAAGAGAAGAAGGTGAATATGGTGTCTGGAGGAGAACCCCAGGAAACAAGCGTGAAAGGGGTTAGCCATGACCTTGAGCCTTGAGAGGTGAATGCTAAGCAAACCACTAGACCAGTTGAGGAGCTTGAGGATGTGCGAGTAAGTGAGGTGGACAAGGAAAGATGCCTCAAGTTGGGGAAATGCCTACCACCTGATATGAAAGCACAACTGACAGATTTTCTCAAGGAAAATATGGACATTTTCACCTGGAACCATGAGCACATGGTGGGCATCAATCCAAATGTAATGTCACACAGACTGAATATCAATCCCTGGGTCAAGCCAGTTTGCCAAAAGAGAAGACTAATGATTATTAAACACTACGCATCACTCAAAGAAGATATGGATAGGCTTTTAGTGAACAACTTCATCTGAGAAGTGCATTACCCTACCTAGGTGGCAATCTTGTCCTCGTAAAGAAGAAGAAAGGAAAGTGGAGGACGTGTATTGATTTTACTAACCTTAATAAGGCGTGCCCCAAAGATAGTTTCCCTTTGCCAAGGATAGACCAGCTTGTAGATGTGACGACGAGGCATGAACTCCTTAGCTTTATAGATGCTTATTCGAGGTACAATCAAATCCCAATGGCCGTACAGGATGAAAAGCATACCTAATTTATTATTGATCGCAGGTTATATTGCTATAAGGTAATGCCTTTAAGGCTTAAAAATGTAGGGGTAACCTACCAGCGATTAGTAAACATGATGTTTCGAGAGCAGATTGGTAAGACCATGGAGGTATACGTTGATGACATGCTGGTAAAATTCAAACAGCTAGTCGACTACATCTGTGACCTAGAAGAGATGTTCCAAACCCTAAGAAGGTATTGGATGAAGCTGAACCTGCACAAATGTGCGTTTGGAGTGGCCTTAGGTAAATTTCTTGGTTTCATAGTCAATAATAGAGGAATCGAAGCAAACCCACAAAAAATTAGAGCACTCCTTGATATGCGTTCTCCTACCTGTCCAAAGGATGTCCAAAGCTTGAATAGCTAGGTCGCTACGCTCAGCAGATTCATTTCGAAGGCAACAGACAAGTGCATTCCTTTTTCTGATGTCCTCAAGAGGGCAAAAAGGTTTGAATGGACCCCAGAGTGCGAGGTCACTTTTCAAAAGCTCAAGTCTTACCTTAGATGAGCATATCTCCTATCCAAACCAAAAGAGGGTGAGAGATTAACCGTGTACTTAGGGGTGTCCTAGCATGCCTTGAGCACGACTCTAATATGAGAAGAGGAAGGAATTCAACTCCCCATTTATTATCTGACTAAGAGGCTGATGGATGCCGAAACAAGATACTCACCCATGAAAAAGCTCATCTACTGCCTGGTCATTCCCTCGAGGAAGCTGTGACCCTATTTCCAAGTCCCCAGGATCAAATTCCTTAGCTAGTTCCCGCTAAGACAAATCTGCAAAAGATGGATGCCTCAGGATGACTGCTCAAATGGGCAATAGAGCTTGTCTAGTTTGACATCGAATATAAGCCGTGATCAGCCATCAAGGGTCAAGCATCGGCTAACTTCATTACTGAATTCACGGGACACGTGTAAGAGGAGGTAGAAATTCCTGAAGCCCCGTGGTGGGAATTATTCATTAACGGGTCATCCAATGATCAAAAAGTCAGGGTCGGGATACTTCTCATCAGTTCGGAAGGACACAAGGTCTTCTGCACTCTAAAATTCAACTTTCAAGCCACTAACAATGAATCTGAGTATGAAGCCTTGTTGGTGGGTTTGTGATTGGCCATGGAGGTGTGAGTTGAGAGACTAAAGATTTTTAGTGACTCATGGAGCAACTCATAGCTTGTTATCTACCAAGTGAAGGGTGAATACCAAGCTCGAGGACCGAATATGATGAATTATCTCTAAAAAGTCCAAGAATTGCTAGGCTCCTTCCAGCAATATGAGATCTATTGGATCCCGAGAGCCAAAAATGTGCATGCCAATGCTTTAGCTTGTCTATCCACCACTGAAGATCTCAATCTCGAAGGGACGATCCCAGTAGAGTTCCTTCCATCCCTAGGCATTGAGCAACAAGATGTCATGATAATGATTACTAGAACATCTAACTCCTGGATGAATCTGATCCTAGACTACTTGCAGAATGAAAAGTTACCAGAAGATAGACTTGAAGCATGACATTTGTAAACTGGAGTAGCTAGATATTGCATCTGTAATGACACACTTTATAAAAGAGGGTTCACGATCCCACTTCTGATATGCATAGATGGCGAAGATTGCGATACTATCCTGGAAGAGATTCATACGGGTCATTATGAAAACCATGTTGGGGGGCTGTCCCTGGTACAAAAGGCCCTTCGGCAAGGATTCTATTGGCTAACGATGAAGATGCTATAGACCTCATCAAGAGATGTGATAAGTGCCAAAGATTCGCAAAGATGCCACAAGCTTTGTCAGCTTACCTGAAACAAATGACCAGTCCATGGCTGTTCACAATTTAGGGAATGAACTTGATCGGACCACTTCCTAAGGCTCGAGGAGATTGCAAGTATGCAATAGTGGCCATGGACTACTTCACCAAGTGGGTAGAGGCGAAGGAACTTGTCGAGATCTCATCTTCCAAGGTCAAAAAGTTTGTGTGGAACATCATCGACAGGTTCGGAGTTCCTCAATAGATCGTGATCGATAACGGGACTCAATTTTCTAGTGAGCAATTACTTAAGTTCTGCGACGACCTCAAAATCACTAAAAGCTTCACAGCCGTAGACCATTTGCAGGCTAATGGGCAAGTAGAAGTTATCAACAAGATCATCAAGAGGATCTTGAAAACTAAAATAAAAGCTAAAAAAGGAGCCTGGGTAGATGAATTGCAAACAATGCTCTGGGCCTATAAGACCATGCCTTGCAGCTCTACGGGGGAAACTCCCTTGTCGATGGTGTACAGATGCAAGGCAATAATCCCAGCAAAACTTGAGGTTGTGACACAGTGAAGAATTGCTTTCAACCAGGAGGATAACGACCAACTGCGCGCTACAAACCTGGACCTTATGGAAGAAGCAAGAGAAAGAGCTAGCCTCAGGGTTTCCACCCACCAATGATGCATTGTAAGGTACTATAACCACAAAGTATGAGCTTGGAAGTTCAAGCCCGGTGACTTGGTCTTACGTCTTATTCTCCCTGGAGCCCGCAAACCCAGTAAAGGGACCTTAGAACAGAACTGGGAAAGGTTATACCTTGTTAAAAGGATTGTGAGTGATGGACCCTATCATCTAGCAGACATGAATAGACTGGAATTTCCCCAAGCTTGGAATGCCGAGCACCTCCATTGTTATTATCAATAAGTGTCTCGACGAATAAAAGTTGGTTCATTGTAAATATGTATGTAATTCTTTGAATTCTTTATGGAATAAGATTTGAAGAAAATTCTATGTAAAATTATGTGTTATGCAATACAATAACAGTTGATATAGCATGTCGAATTCTTGTCTTAATATAAGCAAACAAGTTTGCACACTCAAGTATGACAGTAACGAAGAGAAATATGTTCGACTTCCATCACAATAAAGTCATTTCATACAGATTGTCCGCAAAGTTTGTCATAAGTCTTAGAAACAAAGAAAAATGAGAAAAATGAAGTTACAAAGTTCATATCCTAAGAGGTCGGAGCCTTAGGAGCTAAGCTTTCATCGGGCTGAGGGTTAGAAGCTCTTTAACCGCTGGAGCAGCATCAGCGACTTGAGAGCTACCTTCTCCTTGGACGGCAACTTCAATAGGAGGGACTTCAACCCCGACACTCGATCCTTTTCCCACAGAGCTGGCCTTAGCGGCTCTCATTTTATAGCGATCCATGACTTCAAGAGCTTGGAGGCTAAAGAAGGAGAAATCCAGCTTAGGATATTTCTCCCACAAAGTGAAGAAGAATGCAACACAAGTCCTAATCCTCACTTCCCTAGCCGCTTCCGCCACCTGCGAAGATGTCTCTGCTTTGGCTTGGCCGCTTCCTCCTTGGCAAGCTAAAGTTCTCCCTTCAATGTCTCCAATTCCTCAGTGGTAGCCTCAGCTCGCTGATCTGTAGACTTTACATTTTGCTCGGTGATGTCGACCACTTTCATTGCTAACTGCAAATGCGACTAGGCTTCATCCAGCTTTATTCTCGCCTTGTTTAAGTCTTTGGGAGCAAGGCCAAAGTTTATCTCAACAATCTCATGATGCTCTGCCTTACGAGATAGAGTAGTTTCCAGCTCTTTAACTTTCTCCTTGAGCTTCAAGACATCAACTATTTGGACTGCCAACTCATCTATGAGAGCAGACTTCTCATCATCCTAACCTTGCAGCACTTCCTCAATTTTCATCAGTATCAGTAAACTCTGCGAGAACAAATAGCAAGGTTAGACTTTGAAACAAACAAAGTAGTCAAGGCAAGAAGCAATACTTACCACCAAGCCATGACGGGTTGCATACCCTACTAGCCTCCCAATGGTGAATTCCTCGGCCTCCAACACACTGACTTTGATGCTGTAGCCTAAGATTGTGCTTAGGTTCTCAACAAAGGTCTAAGCATACCCCTCTATCTTAAAGCCAAGCTCGGCCAACGGCCTCACAGTCTCGACCTTTGATGCTGTGCATTTATGAGAGGTTACTTTCTTCTTCCTTTTGTCAACCTTCCACTTCTTTGGGGGAGGACCGGAAGGATTGGTGATGTTAGTTGTCACTACTTCTTTAGATCACTACTTCTTCATATCATAGTGTGGAGGTTGGTTCTTATGGAGGTACCACGATCAGAGTAGCTACTTGCTCTGTGACAATAGGAGTTGCTTCGATCTCAAGGACTGAGGGCTGGTTTACAGCGATTGGAGTTGATTCGATCTCATGGGCCGGAGGGGCTTCTTCCTCGCTATCCGAGGATGGCATCCTCAGGATAAGCTCCATAATCATCGAAGTTTGTGGGCCTGACCTCCTTCAATCGGCAAATTCCTACCTCTCTAGTGACCTTAGTACCTTTCACCGAAGCAAGCTTATAATAACAAATGAGGCTTTCATCAAATCAAAAATCGTTCTCGAGGTCATCGGATGTCACGAACTGATTTAAGACCTCCAACTCCTTAGCCCCTAGCATCGATCTCTTGCTGGTCCCATCAGCACAATCAAGCAAAGGTCAGAATTAAAAGCAAATATCAAAGACCCACCAAACTCATTCGCTTCCAGTCTACCTATTTGGAACAGGAACAAGAACAAAATCAAAATTTCTAATGTAGCGCAATGAGGGGCATGAGATGTAGAACTAGCACGACTTATAACGTCCCGTGTTGGACTTTTCTTTGGCATCCCCCTTTGGCAAGATGCTTTTATACGATGTCTATCGAGCCAAAAGGTAGTAAAGCCCATCCTCCGAGTTTGCGCACCTCAGATCGTACAAATAACACAAAGTTTTAGGTGATGGTAGAGGAAGGTCGTTGCCCATATGGATCAGGGCTAGCGAGATGAGTGAAGTATAAGAGTTTAGTGTTGGTTGGAATGGACTAAGTTTTATTTTGTTCAAAAAGTTAACAATGAAGGGTTGCATGGAAAATCTTAATCTTGATGTGAGGTATGAGAGACCGATAACTACAAAGCCCTGAGATGGATGAGGAGCATAATTGTCTGGAGTGGGAACCATGGCACTACACCCTTTAGGGATTTAGCATGATTGAATTATGGTTTGAACATTGTGAAGATGCACAGTTAAATAATGCAGCTTGAATACGTGATGGTCAAGGCATTGGTCTACAGTGGTCTCTCGACGCTCAATGTGTTCCAGACGAATGCTTAGGTCTATAGTGACCTCCCGCCCACTCAAGGTCGCTTTGTCAGTATGTCGTATGATCCTTACACTCTGGGATGAGTTTGGTTCATCATCCTTGCTCCTAATTATATGACTATAATATGTATGACTTGCTCCCATCTACATAAAGAAGAAAAAGGCTGGTCAGGTAGCTGAGAGCAAACTGTATCGAAGACTAAAACTAATGACCTTCCCTACGTTGTAGGCCATGCACACCCTAAGTCATTGCATCAACAACCCAGATTCCGATAGATGGAGGGGACACTTCGGTCGAATCACAGAACTCCAAAAGACTAAAATCAACGTCCGAAATCCTAAAGTCTACCAGCAGCCTAACTATTCCGATCTAGACAAAATGAAGCATCTAAATCATCTTTACCTATCAAAATTATCATCTCCTAACTAATCACAATCCAGTCCCTTATTCCCTATGAAAGATGAAAATGCAAAAAAATGCAAAGCTAGGGGGGACGTCCCATGATTTATGGAGGTAAAAAGTTTGAAAGCTCAAGCAATAATCGTAAAAGTGGACTAGACCCGATAGAAATTGGCGATGGAAGAACTGCATAGCAAATGGGAAAGCAAATTAGCAGAGGAAGTTTGAGCTTTGGGAATTTTCAAATGGCAACTAAGAGGGGGAGAAAAGCCCTTTCAGCTTCTAAGGGGGTGTGATCCCATCGTTAGATCAAAAGGGCCATTAGTTACCCATGATCCAACGATCCAGGAAGGACAACGGCCAGCTCATGATGATGTAGCGGACGTGCATCAAAACTGGGAGTAATTATTGCCAGTCACCGTTGGAAATTAAGAGCCACGCGTGAGATGAATAGGAGTACCAAATGGCCTTTTGGGACCACAGGTCGCGCAGCACTAGACTGTGATGTAATTCCAAGACCTTGTGTCCAAGAAGTGTTAGCCATGCAATAAAATCTTGTATGAGCCGCATCCAAGGAGTGCTTCACACACAAAAACCTTGCATGGGCAATAGTAATTTCAAGACCTCGCATCTAAGAAATGCTAGCCATGCACAAAAATCTTACGTGAGTCACGTCCAAGGAGTGCTTCACACATAAAAACCTTGCATGGGCAATAGCAATTCTGAGACCTCGCATCCAAGAAGTGCTAATCATACATAAAAATCTTGCGCAAGCCACATCCAAGGAGTGATTCGCATACAAAAACCTTGTGCAGGCAATTCCAAGACCTCGTGTCCAAGAAGTGCTAGCCATGCATAAAAATCTTGCACAAGCTACATCCAAGGACTGCTTTACACACAAAAACCTTGCACGGGCAATAGTAATTCCGAGACCTCATGTCTAAGAAGTGCTAGCCATTCACAAAAGTCTTGTACGAGCCGCGTCTAAGGAGTGATTCACACACAAAAACCTTACGCGGGCAATAGTAATTTTGAGACCTTGCATCCAAGAAGTGCTAGCCACACACAAAAATCTTGCACAAGTTGCATCTAAGGAGTGCTTTATGTACAAAAACCTTGTGCGGGCAATAGCAATTCTGAGACCTTGCATCCAAGAAGTGTAAGCCATGCACAAAAATCTAGCATCAGCCACGTCCAAGGAGTGCTTCACGTATAAAAACCTTGTGTGGGTAATTCCTGATAACTCTATGAAAATAGAGTTATCTTAATGTTCCTAGACTTAAATTATTGAAGTATAAGAGTGATTCTTTGTAAATAA
>JANHAO010009692.1:0-18201 GCA_026873985.1 Saraca asoca
TCTTGCAAGGATTCTAGTTTATTTTCATCTTGGTTTTCTCTTTCAACTTCATCTTTACTTCTTCTACCTTGTTTTAAACATTATGTAGTTCTTTACATTAATGAATTTGATTTTTACATCCATCATGTCTGAGTAGATTTTTATTCTAGGGTTGGGAATAGCCCAATTATAATTCTTTGATGTTATTGATTGATTTTCTATTGTGATTACCTGATATAAATTGATTCAATTGTTATGCCTGCTGAGTTTTGAAAAAGTATTTGGCTTATATTTTGTCTTATCTTAGGTAGATAGTTGAAGTATTGAAAGGAGAAGATTATCACCAGAACCCTAACAATTGAATAAAGAGATTTTAATCACGAAAGTAGATTAAGTTTCTTTAGGAACTGAATTAGTTAGCATTGATCTTAAACAGCTTAAATCAATCTAAACCACGAAAGTAGGCAAGTAGGTTAATTTAAGTACTATTATTAGACCTTGAAAGAGTCTAGTAATTAATTTAGGCTAAACCATCCTCAATTATCCAAGTAATTATAATAGAAAATATTTTGATTCATTAAAGACCATAAGTGTGTTAAAACCCCAATCCTAGGCTTTTATAATTGAACTTTGCATATTAATTATTTATTGCTCTTTCATTAAATCTCTTTATTATCTTTGATTCTTTTTGTTGATATAGGCAACTTACATTGCAAATTCTAGTTCCTGTGAGATTTGACCCGTATTTACCAGTATCTATTACAACTACACCGTATGCTTACAGAAAACACACATCAGCATGCTTGTAGAACTCACCTAAACTCTTGACCAGGGACTTGTAGATATCCTCATATAGCTTCCCATCCTTATGGAGTCTAGCTGAGATGGTCGTAAGGACACTTTCATCTAATGGGTTCTCCACATTGTTGACCTCACGTCAGAATTGAGCAATGTAGTCCTTAAGTGATTCATCCTTCAGTTGGAAGACTATCACCAAGTGGCAAGATGGGGCAAGTTACCTCTTTAGTGCCTTGTACTAGTTAAGAAACCTTGTTTGGCACTCCTCCTAGCTGCAAATGTTGTAGGCTAGGAGGCTCTTGAATTAGGTTCGCAGTATCTCCCTGAGGGTGGCAGGGAAGACTTGGCACTTCACCAATGAGCTAGAGGTCTGGAGATCCATTTGGACATTGAATGCATCCAAATGGCTATACGGGTCACTGTCCTCATTATACAATAGGATACTGGGGACGTTAAACCTAAGAGGAAGGGGTTCTGTTTCAATCTCCTTAATAAACGACATTCTTTCCTTATAGAAGTTTTGGCTATTCTGGGTCAGAGGTCCCTTTTCTAACTATTTTACCTTTTGAAGCAACTTTTCAATGACGAGGTCCAGGGTCTTAGACCGATGGCTAGTAGTCCGTTGACTCCTTTCATCTCAATGGTCACAAGAATGACGATTTGAAGTTTTGTGCCTTCGGCTATTGTCATGGTTACATGAGTGTCGATCCATTTTGTGTTCATAGTCCATTTCACTAGAGCTCTCTTCTCAACCCAAGCTATCACGTTACTAGTCATCTTTCTCACCCTCGTGAACCTTACAGACTTCTGACCTTAACTAAGAGTTTGATGAATGAATGGAGCTAGCACGTTGACATTCTCCTCTTACAGGCTCTTCATGTTGGGGCCTTGGTCACTAACGTCCCTTCTCTGGTGCTACAATTCTAACTTGTTTTTGTGCACCCAACGTCTACGCTTGGGCCAAAGCTCTAACCATATCTGCCAAATCCTTCACAATGTTCTCTAGAGCTTCCTAGCATTGGTGCTAAGTCTGAACTCTATTTTCTTCATGGGTGGCAAGCTGGTATGGAGTGGGAGGTGCCATGCCTGCTACAGCTCCTGTCATAGGGGCAGCAGAGTCTCGTTGAGGCTATGTCTAACCTTTAACCTAGCCAATAGATACTCTTGTGCTTCTAGTTGTTCTTCCTTTGGCCATTGTAGGCTAAATGATGTATTAGAAATAAAGAGAGCATAGTAGGGGCCTTCCTTCTAACGCCAAAATGTTGACTGTGAAATTTGGTTAACAAATATCAGTTCAGAATCACCCTAAACTACAAGTTGAAGAAGTAAACTAAAAGAAGAGGAAGAAGAAGAAGAAAAGAGGAAGAGCAACAAACACCAGAAGCTTTTACATGGTTTTGCTAAAGCCAATCGGCCCCTACGTCCATGGAAATTTTTAGTAGCTTTTACGTGGTGGTTTTCCATTCAACTTAATGGAAATGCAAAGCTTAATGGTTATTCTGGTAGAGTGTCTGCTTACAATATTTTTTTCACAACCCATTATACAGAGGTCTCCTCCCCTATTTATAGAAGAAGGGAGGGCTATAAATGTAATTTATTCTACAATCAAAATGATTATATTCGCTGTATAAGGTAATAAATGCTTAGTGTCTGATAATAAATGCCAAGCAAATTATTGTCAAACTATTGGGAGCTAATGTGTCTGTTTCAGAGGCTAACTTGTTGTCGGTAGGGGACAGGTGCCCTTAGCTAATGACTATACTTCCGTACTGGTGCCTAGCTCGCTATACCAGCGACCTTGGCTTGTACTGGGTATTTTGCTATCCAGTGAAGTTAACCTTACTATTGATCTATCTGGAACCAACTTGGCAAGGATGGTCTGGACATCATGCTCTACTTAGCAAGCTAGTCCCAAATATTGATCCCGTTCAATGACCTTAGCTCGTGGATGGTGAGCTGGTATCCCACTCAGTGACCTCGATTGTTACACATTCTAGGCCTCCTTTTTAGTTGGGCTTTGCTTCTTATTAGGCCTTAATCGGTCCATTCTAAGCGGATTGGAAAATGCTTATAACATACCCAACATTTACTCATGGTCAAGCCATGCTATATGTATAATTTCTATTACTTCGTCAGTCGACTCATAATATGTAATGTAGATTCACTTTGGTTTATACAAAAAGTCGTATGTGAATATGATCCATCATAAATTTGAAGAAAAAAAAGAGATAAACATATCAATAAATATGAATTTTATGCATTAAGATATTATAAATATTGTATCTGTCTCTCTCCCAAGATATATGATATTTAAAATTTGTTCGTAGGCCTATAGCATGATAGGAGTTGTGTGTTCAATGTTTTTCTAACTATTATTCAATACATCACAAGCATAAAGAGAGGAAGATATTTCTCTTGTTCTTTTCATTATTGGTCTAATTCCTTTCCCATCCTATCCAAAACTAAGCAATTTCTTCTTTCCTATCTCATAATCATACTGTGGGTGTGTTGTGAATCTTACAAGTGGGAGGATTTAAACATTGAGAATATGTTCCTTTTGTTCAATCTAAGCATCAACATATGGCCTTGGTGATCGAGATAGGTATGGTGATGGTGATCCTCTACCACTTTCCATCTTTTTGAGGTTTTACTAGTGATATACTTGCCTCAGTCTCTCTATCTCCTTCTTGAAAGCCTCTTGAAGAGCTGCATAGTTATAAAAAAAATAAAAAACATAGGAAACTTTGTATACTTAAACATAAGATCTAATCAAATAATATTAGTGAATAAGTCAAATCAATTTAAATTAAATTATATTAAACATATAATAAATGACAAGATAAGTGAGAGTTTGATAAAATCTTTAAATCATATTTTATAAAAATCTATAATAAATGAAAGTTTACAAAAGTAGGTAAGTGAGGCTAATATTACTAGTATAAAAACCATGTGTATGGAACTTGGTTAAGCACAATATTCTTAACTACATGGAGACAATGCACATGATAAGACAAAGATTTAATTTGCATTTCTTATGTTTTTTTGATATATTTTATATGTAAGTTGCGAATCTAAGGTAATGATTCTTTCATTCTATTGCTCCGAGTGGCCTTGAGGGAGATCAATAGGGAATGGTTCCTGCTTTAGGGCTTTCTTTTAGCTCACAGCAAATTTAGAAATTCATTAAGGAGAACAAGGACCTGGACCTTCTTGCTTATAAAATGACTCGTGAATGCTACAATGCACTACTTCTTGTGAAGAAATAAAGATACAATATCTGACTAATAAGTCATTAGGTTATTTAATTTGACTATAATACTAGAGATAAGTCATAAGTCTAGATAAGTTTATAAGTTATTAAGTTTTATTAGAACTCTACCTCTTGTGTAGGCTCTATATAAGTAGATGAATAGGATTAAGTCTTTTAATAAATTCAGCCATCTTATATAATAATTTCTCCCTAATTCTCTCTAGCCTCTCTAATTTTTTTCAACACAAATCCTATTTATTTTCTCAACATAGTATTAGAGCAATATCATTCACCTTGAGGCCTTGTGGGTTATACTACCACTTTTAGCAACCTCAAATGGGGTTGCATTGCTATTGTAGTTTTAGTATAAATTTTGGTTGATCTTTATTTTACTATTATAAGTTATTTGATTTTGAAAAAAAAAATGAGTTGCCATTCTAGTGGATTTTTAGATTTATTTATTTTTTGTTGATTCAATTTTGGTGAAAGAAAAGAATTTAAAGAAAAAAAGGGCAAAAAAAATATATATTCCTAAGTTAGAAGTTGGGTTTCCTTGTTTCTATGGTTTAAGTTTTTTAGTTAAAAAAAGGGAAAAAAATCAAAAAAAAATTTAAAAGAACATTGTGTAAAGGTATAAAAGTGTGTGTTGCTGCATTATGACAACACGACTGGTGGATGTTAGTGACTCCATATCCATCTCTTTTAAACTATAGGGTGGCCGCTGGTGTTATTGGCTATGACCTAATGAGTAGTTACATTGTGGCTAATGTCAGCCAGCAGTTTTAGCCAGAAGTTTGGGGCCAGTGGCAAGAGAGGCAACAATAGACTCCCTGTTCAGTCTTCTTAGAGCTTTCAGACAACCCAAGGGAGGTTGAGGCCAATAGTGGAGGAGTGGCAAAAGGTATAGATCTTTGGCAACCTAGAGGGAGGAAATCAACATTCTAGGTGGCCGACAGTGAATGGAGGTGACTAAAGCTTCAGCAAAGAGTTGACCCAAATATGATTTTTTTCATTTTTGTGCTAGGTTGCATCAGATCTTCCCAAGCTTCTTGAAGTCTCAAATCTAGTTGGTTATGTCTGGTGATAATGAGGAAGCATAAGTAAATTGTAAGAGTGACTTTGATAGAGATGGTGTTAAGCCAAGTGAGTCAAAGCTAAGTTGGGCAAGTTAGTGTTGAGTCCAATGTGTTGCTAGGATTATATTAAAGATCCAAATAGGAGATTTGCTACTGATACAATTGTTGTAATTAGCCTATGTGCTCAGTGACTTCTAGAGAAGGCAAATGCATGTCTATAAGTGTTGTTAGCTCTTATTAGACCAAAATTTTGTCATAACCTTGATATTTGGTCATGATCGGCATATATATCAATCATTTTATTGATAATCACCAATTTGTATTTTAGTTCTATCAATTCATTTTATTCATGACTTGTTGAATTTTGTTATCATTCAATGACTCAAATTGAATGGATAAGAAAGATAAAGGAATGCACATGATCACAAACTACTAATACACACACACAAAAACTGAGTCCTACATAATGTACAGAGCCATTGCCTATTAAGGCACATGACTCTTTGACACTTGAGTTCTGCTTTTACATGAACTATTCTGAATACAACTATATATCCCTAGCTAGCTTTTCTAAACATTCTTCTATAACACCCTATGTTCCTTCAAAGATGAAATAAAATAAAGTTAGTTTAACCTATAACACATAGGGATCCAAATATAAAGGTTAGTCAAACTCTATCCCTAAGGATTCGATGGCCATGCTATGTACATTTTCAAAAGATAATTAAAAAGTAAGTGTGTGGTAGATCCTATAGGGATCAAACTAACCCATAGCCATCATTAACAATACATTAGGGGTTGTAGAGGAATGATTTCTATCTCATGCAACATTTCACATCCTGTTAGGTTTAAGATTATGATATAATGTATCTTAATTTCATATGCTCTTAATGGATTGTTGACTGTAATGGTGCATGTATCAGTTGTGATTTTCATTGCATGATTATCTTTCTTACTTTTTAGTAGGGGATTGATCATTAATTCTCAAGTATCTGAAAAATAATCCATAAAATAATGAGTCTGGGGCTCAATGAGATAGATACATATCAAACATACGAATTCATCTAGAACAAAGCCTATACATTCATACACATGTATACATACCATTAACAAATAGCTAGTATTTATATCATTTCTATAAAGGATTATAGGGTATTTAAAGACTTACCACTAAGGTGATTCACATTATGCATTTCTTAACATATTAGGCCACTCTAGGCCAATTCTGGCCCTTATAGCCATATGTCAACATTTCAAATTCATTATGTATATCAATTTCATGATATCACATTCCAACATTTCATGCAATAATAATACAAATCATGCAATGCACAGTTATAATTCAATTATAACCCTCCTTGTTACTCCTTTTCAACTATAACTTGCACAAACCCAGCATTTTTCCTTCAGTACCCACCTTATACCCCCCGCCATATTGGAACATGCAGATCTAAGATTCGGTTTATAATTTCTCACCATAATCCATCATTCTCATATCAAGCCTCAAAGGCTACTAGGTATTCAATCATTTCATTCTTATAATAAATATCTCGTCACTTTCATATCAATATATTTCATTATTATTCAGGACATTTTGTATCATTTCATGTCTCACATACATAATCACGATTTGCTTCATATACTCATTCATTGTAGTGACTATAATTTCAACAACAATTATAACCTGACAATATTGCCTTTCTATAATCACAGTCATTCATGACCATTGCAATCTTTCTTAACTTATATTTACATTCTTTTCTAAACTCATTGTTTAGAAATTATTGTATACACATCCATTGAATTCATTAATGTTAAATTATAAACCATTCCTTTATAATATTATATTTGCCATATATGTTTAATTGGACCTTTTATAGTTTTGAATCAAAGAAATAGAGTGTAGTTTTAAGTAAGGGAATATGAAACTAAACAAATTAAATTTTTGTGCTAAAAGTGCGATTAGAATCGCTGAAGAAAATAAGCATGATTGTGATTAGAATCGGAAACTCATTTATGAAAATACTCGATTCAATACGAGAAAATGCAGTTTAAAATGCAAGTTTGCTTGCTAAAGTTTTTTAAAACTTTTAGGAAGTATAAATTTAAATGTGATCAACATCATGGTCAGAATCAAATAATAGAGCAAGGTGGTTTGATTTGACTTATAAAATTCTAGTTCAAAATTCAATTTGAATTGGTCAAGAAAAACTCCTAGGTTTCTACAAGTATGATAATGGGTTTAGTTCAAAATGGTGCGATTCGACTCACATGAGTCGGTTTTGCATATTAATAGTAGAAAAACAAGGGAACTCATTTCTAACACATTTATCCCATGTTTTTGGAAGCATAGACAAACATAAACCTAACTATTCCAACATTATACTTGTTAACATTTTAGCAATCCATTTAATCATCAAGTTTCATCATATCATTTCAAAACCCATTTTTTTTACTAAGTTACACAACAAATCAACAGATCTCAAACAAGAATCATGTCAAAATTTATAAGTAATAAGGATCACTCACCTTAATAGCTTGAACACAAGAAACTATAATTATTTCACCAAAATCTTTTATGCTCTTCAAAATAAAAAATAAGAGCATATTAGCTTCTAATCTTTTTTCCACAAATTTCTCTAGTTAACTAATCATACATGATTAAATTAGGATTCCTATATCATGAATAAAGCTATATCTAACAAATTTGAGCTTCAAAATGTTTAAAAAATTGATTTGATTCATGGGTTGAACAATATTATGAATATTGATAAAAGAACTTCAAAAATTCATAATTTGAGTTTTACTCAATGAATCAGTATGATTTTAATGTCAAAATAAAGAGGAAGAAGAGAGGATTCAACAGTAAAAATTTGAGAAAATAACAAGTAAAATAAAGGGCTCACCTAAAAAGAGAGAGTGAAAACTTGGAGAAGGAGTTGAAGAAATAAGATTGCATGGTCTTGCAATCTGGATAGCTCTAAAAGAAGAAAGTGAAGCTGACTAAGGAAGGGTAAAATGGAAAAGTTTGGTCAACTTTTTTTGATAACTACAAGTTAACTACTTTTTGTTTCTTTATTTCTTCTATTTTGGACTGAAATTTAACACACTTACTAATTTTCAAAGATCACAAAATTTTACTACAAATTAGTTAAATTAAACACCTTTATAATGACTATGATTTTATGCTCATTTGATATCTGTAACCTTTTATTCAAATTTTTCAAAGTTTTCCTGAAATAGAATTTCAAAATTATAAATTTTGTTTCTTAAACATTCTAGATCAACTCTTTGATCTCCTAAGGGCTTCTAAGATTCATATAATCAATTTTTACTATTTTTGGTTTCCCATTACTTGAAATTTATAGTTTCTAAACTCTTGAAAAACTTTGAATTCCTCTTTTTGGATTTTCCAAAAAGCCATTTTAGTTCTAAATAAAGTTTAGAAATTTCAGGATGTTATAATTTTCATCCAAGAAAATCAAGTCTATGTATGGAGAGGATGGTGTGCTAGTTTAGGCAATTGTGTCCATCAAATCAATCATTAAACTAGATCCACCTAGTTATGAGAAAGTTATTATTCAACTGATTCATAGTTTGAATACTATTAAAGTTCTTACTGCCTGTGCATTAGTTACTTGGATAGTTCGGGAGTATTGCTCTTTCAACATCTCTCTGTTTCTATTTGGGTGTAAACCATAGCCAAAACTTTCAAAAGTGAAGAACAACAAGGCCAAAGAAAATGATTCTCCTAAACAAAAAAATAAAATAAAAAAATCTTTCTTAGTCGATGTATCATTTTGACTATTAATTTTTCTTCATTGATGTGTCATTCCGGCCATCTTATTTTCCAAGCTGATGTATCATTCCAACTAAATAAAAAAAAAATCTTTTTCAATCAATGTATCATTTTGACTATTAATTTTTCTATACCGATGTTTCATTCTAGACATCTCATTTTCTAAGCTGATGTATCAGTCTGACTACCATTATATGTTTTTTTCAGCTGAAATATCATTCCATCTATCACAAATTTTATTGTATGACAATCCAACGTACTTTTATTCTTCAGGCATTGATGATCATTCCAGTAGCAATTAGATCACTTTGCATTCAAGGGAAGTTATTCGCATATGATGTTCATTAACAAGCAATTTATACAGTTTGAAGTTTATCCAGTCTTCTTTATCGTTATTTTTTATTGCATTTTATTTTTGAAAGTTCAAATTAATGTAACAAAATTAAGCTTTAGAAGCTTCAGCTCGAGCGGGAGTGTTAAGAAATTGATATAGAATATATGGTTAATAAGTTATTAGGTAATTTAGTTAGACTATAATACTAGAGATAAGTCACAAGTTTAGATAAGTCTATAAGTCATTAAATTTTATTAGAACTCTAACTTTTGTATAAGCTCTATATAAATAGAGAAGTAGGGTTAAGTCTTTTAATAAATTCAACCATCTTATTTTATTCAATAATAGTTTCTCCCTAATTCTGTCTAGCCTCTATCTACTTTTTTCCAACATAAATCCTAATTATTTTCTCGACACTTTTGTTTACATGTGTATTAATTTATTAATCATCTATGACCTGCTTACTTGTAGGTCATGTTTGCTACTGTATGATGTGAAGAAATTGCCAATGAGAAATACACTGTTGTTGTCGCAAATAGGGTATCAATATTTGTTTTGGTATAGTCCTCCAATCATGGATATATTGACAATCTTAATTATTGACACTAGGGAAATTGCTTTACACTTAGGATTGGCGTTAATTAGAAAAAGGTTGTCCAATCTGGCTTCACATTTAATTTTGGTAAAAAAAACTTAGCTTGATGCTTGGGACATGTTTGTCAGAGTAGGTGTAGTTCATTTTATATGATAACTTACCTTTTAGTGAGCAATATATAGCATATCTAGAATTTTGCTTTCAGAGTTGGATGCCACACGTGAGAGGAGCGCTGCTAGTGCTTCAATTGCATCTCTAGTTTGAGTTTGATAGTTTAAGTGGTAATTAGGATGGGGCATTAGATTACATGGTTGGAATTTTATAGGAAGGGCATGTTTAACTATTTCTTACTTATTGTTTGTATCTATGTTGCATGTGGCTGAAGCATCATAAAAGATTGACTGATGTGATTTAGGGTATATTGAACTATCGTATCTCTTTCTAAACTAGGTATGATATGGAAGCCACTTATTTTGATGAAGGTGTTGGAACTAAAAAACAAAAGTTGCTTCAAAAGCTTGGTAATTGGGGAAGGAATAACAATTTATGGTCATAAGAAGAGGATGTATGCTAAGACAAACCTATCATTCTATAGTGCACTGACCAGAGGAAGGGTAAATTATTGTACTTTTATTTATTGTAACTACCATGAGTATTACACTATCATTACATTTACACTCTTTGAAGTAGAAAAATAATGATTTTGAAGCCTCATGCGATAAGATCATACATGCAAAGGCAAAATTTGATGAAGTTGTTAACAAAGGAATGACACTTGCTTGACAATTATTCGAGGAAAAGGTAGATGAAAGCAACAATAAGCTTCCAAATATGGCTAAAGACCCTTTACAATGCACTTCCTCCTTCTCATGTGAAGTGGATTAGAGAATCCTACTTCCATAAGGGATGGAGGTGGAGTTCCACCCTGCAAAATGCATGAAACTTACCCAAATAGAGGTTGAGGTGGTTACATATATTTTCTTTTCTACCAAACTAAAAGAGTAAGTTTTGTCTAACAAACTCAATTTTTTTCATTTATTCTTCTATTGATAATAAATTGTTATTATGCTTTCAATGAGTTCTTGGTCCTCTACCCTACTGGGTAGATTAAAAGGCATGAGATAATGTCCATCATTCCATTGTGTTGGGTGTACGAAGAGGTCTAGACTTAGATATAGAACTAGATCTGTTACATTCTAAATTTTTTCCATGTCAAGTTTCATACTTCCATCTGTTCATGGCATTGCATTGCTTGCTTTGCATAGATGTTAACTATGGTGGTAGCCAAAATGACACATCTAGAGAGAGGCAATACGAAGGTGCAAAATTGGTATTTTCTACTAACTTTTTTGGTGAGTCACCTAATTGATGTCCTATGAAAATTGCAATATTTGTTCTTCATTTGTTCACTAAAATATTATTTTCATGGTGAAATATCTAAGCATTGCTTTAGATGGATGCAACACCAAGTTTTAAACTAACAGCTCATGATTAAATGTGCAATAAGAGGATACTATGTCCTATTCATATCCAACAGTCTCAACAACTTGGAAAGGATATTCATCCCCATTAACGATGGCATTGTTCACTGGTTTTTGTTGATCATTTATGTCACCAAAAAGAAACTACTTTACCTCGATTCTAATTATGGTGCTATAATACAGGATGGCAAGCATGCTTTATTGATGCAGATGACAAGTGATCTTGATTCTATAATGTACAGTGAAGTTTAGTTATTATGTATCATTCCTTCTATCACCTTAATCAAATTTTTTTATTGTCTACATGGCAGGCAAATTTCATAAAATTATTACTGAAAGACAATCGTTTCCATAACACTCATTAGGCAACCCCACTTGAGATTACCTTTTGGCATGTCGTGACTCCATTTAGAGTTGCTAAACAAGATAATAATATTTTATTATGTGTCCATTGTTTTTTCCTTGACTTGCACACAATATAGCTTGTTTTCATTATTTTAATAGAGATGTGAATGCTACAAACAACATAAACAGAAATATATTCGTCTGATAGATAAAACTTTACACTTTTTGAAGTCAATATTGAATGGAAATTTGCTATCTAATTTGTGGTATATGATGTGCAACCATGATTGTGGAGTTTGTGTTGGAGACTAGATGGCATTGAACTCTAATGGGAGTATTACAAGATGGTGGTAAATGTCACAAATGAGGAATGTTAATGTCCTTACTTGGGTTTTAGTAGCATTAATTTTATGTGGCGCATTGTGTGCAATTTAAAGTACTGACATAGGTCTATTTTTACTTTCAACCGAGAGGGAGTTATGGATGAATGCACTTAACACTTGACATTATCCTTAATGACTACAATGGGAGGAAGGAGGAGTAATCTCTACTATAAAGCAACACTGGCATGAGCAGGCAAATAGCATCACCATATAGAAATTAACAGCATGGGGCCATTATTTTGAGGTAGCCTTTGTGTTGAGGCCACCACTTGTTTGTATGTAAATAGGTAGTTCATGTCTATTTTGTACCTAGCTAGCTTCTCCTCGATTCATGTCTATTTTGTATGTAAACTAGCAATTCATGTCTATTTTGAGGTAGCCTATATGTTTCTCATTTTGGATGTTTGCTATAGCAATGTCTTGTTCATGAAAGCTTTATGTAATTGAAAACAAGCTTTAAGTTATTGAATATAGATGCCTTACCATATTTATTAAGCTTCAAACTGAGGTTTTGGATTGCTTTTATAAGGTTGAAAATAGATTTAAATGGAGTTGCAAAATTTTATTTCTTATTCTCCAAGCCTGCAATTCGACTTGGAATATTTCAACTATTTTCGTGATCATGCTTGAGAGAACAAGGCAAGCATCTCTAGGCCAGTGATTGGACTCAAAATTTTTGAACTATTTTTATGATTATGCTTGCAAGAACAGGGCAAACATCTCCAAGCCTGCGATTGGACTCAGAATATTTGAACTATTTTCATGATCATGCTTGCGAGAACAGGGCAAACATCTCCAGGCTTGTGATTGGAATTGATACTGGTAGTCTATTATCATTAATTGTATGAATTTGTGGACTCACCAAAGGTTTGCAATTTTATACAAGTAGAATCGAACTTTTCACATTTTATTGTGATTCAAATCGAAGTTTTCAAAGTTGAACCTCACGATTCTAATTAAAAATGAAATTGAGAATTCTAGTCGAGCCTTTTGTTCTCATGAATACCATGAGTCCAATTTATTTAATCTGAAAAATATTTGTTTATTCCTATGAGATAGAACCAACATGATAAAAGATATTATATTATTTATAGAATTAATTTATAATATTATAGAATTCTATTCTATAATTTATTATAGTTCTATAATGTATTGTAGAATTAAATAAAGAATTCAAAGTTCATTTCTATATTTTTAATAACTCCAATTGAATTTTTGTACATTCTGGTCCTTTCTTCCTTGAGCCCATTTTGTTTATGGCTTTGTTTGTCAAGATTAATTCAAGAAATAGGAAGTTTTGATGCTATAAGCAAAGGATTAATAGTTGTATAAATTTGACTTATACTAAATAAAATTCATCCTATTACACAAGTAATTATGAAGATTTAACTTATTATATATATATTTTTTTTGTGACTTCATAACACAAGGTCTGCTCCTTATTTACAAATGAACAAAACCACTTTATTCACATAAAATCATATGAACAAATTGAAGACCAAAATTGCCATAGGGGCACTTATGTACTGAGTTTGTCTCTACTACTCTAACAAAATATTTTTCTTAGCTCTTATAACAAACAAAAACTATGCCTTCAGATAAATTATGGTAGCACTTATGAAGAAATTCATTTACAATTCATTCTTTATCACCAACTTTCCAGTGGAAGAACTTTCTTGGCCATCTGAATTGGTTCTAGGTGGAGAGAGGCTAAATCTTCTCAGGCAGTGCACATGTCATACCTTTACTGACTTATATTAAGAATCTTTTTTAAAAAAAATCATCTTTAGCCTCCAATGCATCTCCATACATATGTGTAATAAGTAGGCAGTAAGATTTTGTATGAATAAGATACACATGAACTGGATGCAATTTACCTAAACATAGACCTCATCCTCAGTAATGGTGCCATCAAGTGTCCAAATTCTAGTGTCTTCATCATCGACTTCAAATATGGCATTTCCTAATGATGCAAATTCACAAAAGGCACAACACTAAGAACATCATCTTGCTAGCATGACTCAAATTCATCATCAAAGAAATTGAAGAATTGGGAATAAAATTTCATTAAAAGTTATGATTTAAATTAGAGATAACTAACCATCAAAGTATCCATGAAATCCTAACATGCAGAGTTGTGATTTAAGTCAGAGTCGGGCTAAGAAGCATCTTGTGTTGATAGCTGAGAGTTTTTTACATCATAGTTTGCTTGGGAAGACCTCACCATTGGGCATGTAACTTTCGTATGGCTTTTCAGTTAGTGTAATATTTCTTTCACTTTCCAATTGACCTTGCACAACTGATGGCCTACCCTTGCTTTAAGTGACGAATGGGTCCAAGATTCTTCCACCATCTCTTACTTTTCCATCTAGAGTTAGTAGTGACTAGGTGGCTTGAACTTCTTTCATTAGTGACCTAAGATTATCTCTTACATTCAAGAAAGTTTCCTTTAACCTAGAAGCCAAATTACACAACAATCTACAGTCTTGCATAAGGGTGCCAAACCTTACGCTAATCAATTTTTCTTTGTGTTCCTTATTGTCGATGGTTGAGTCACCAACAACCCTTGCATTTTTCCTCCAACAATCCACAATTAAGCAATGGGGCAGGTATCCCAGATCCTCTTGAACCATAACAAATATAATATGATGGCGTGGGATGCCAAATATGGTAACTTCCCACATTCACACATAATTCTAACATCATCTTGCCAATCAACATGGGCATTCTAGAAAATGTCAAGGTTCAAGAAATGTTTAACTTTATAGGTCCTAGTAGTAACTTGTTGAATGAAACTAGCCAAAACACATGCTATAGACATTTTCAGTTCTCTACAGAAAATCCAGAGTGCTTTATGTGTGTAGACATTAGCACCACAACACTCAATTGACTTAAAATAGTTATGAGAACTAGTTTCTTATTTGTTGATTGAAATCAACCACCAATTCACTATATCTAAGGTAATTCAACCCTAATAAAAGTGATCCAAGAAGTCCACCAAATTGTGGCTGTGTTTGACAAATCTTTTTAACCATGCATTCATTGATTCACACTGTGATGTTGTTTTCAACCCGAAAAATAGCTTCCTTCATAAACATGCTGTCACCCCACATGGTTCTCTTGCGATACATTTTTTAAACCCAAGCATTTTCTTCAAGCTATAGCTTTTCCACCATGGAGCTTCATTTGAGCTCAAATTATGCAACACTTATGTTAGCAAACATGTAGTCCTTGAAGGCTTTTGCAAATTTGGTACTAGCAACATTACTAGTTGCATTTCTTTCGAAATGCCAAGCATAAAGACAATAACATGCTTTTTAGAAGATTGAATTTAATTGCATTACATAATGCCTTGTTGCTGTTAGTGATTACAAAAAGTAGTTCTTTGCCATCCATTGCATCTCCATCCACTATTTGCAAAAGTTGTGTCTGACTTATATGGTTATGCATATCCTTCTTGGAGAAACCATCCCTGTCATATCCACTGGATTAACCAGCAATAAACCCATATATTTACAAGCCAGTGAAACCATATCCATGCAGGCTTCCTATTTGTGCCTTGTTAGCCTCTATCAACCTCTGATGGCATCTCTGAAGTCGTGTGTGACTTGCTCCAAATAAATCATGGTTGTGGTCATCCTCAAATCGATAAGCATGCCATTTATTTATTTTTTTTCATAAATTTAACCCTTAGTTCAGATTTGCACTCACACTATGTCAATGGCTTATGCTCTCTTTGCCATTATGGTTTCGCAATGTGCTTCAAATCCCTACTACCCTATGTGCTACAAACCATTTGATGGTCCTAGTAAAAGATTAAAATGTGGAAAACAAATGGATCTTGCCCTTTTCCCATTAGGGAATCTATATACACTTTTGTTTAATTTTAACTTTACTTATTGAGAAATGTAGCTAATTGATAATAAATGAAACAACAAGAATAACAAGATATGAGTGTAGAAAGAGAAGCTAAAGACACAAGTTTTTAAAGTAGTTCAACTTGAATTGAAACTACAATTCAAGTCTACTCCACTTGATCTTTCTCAACCAAAAGACCTCTTCAATTGGAAATAAAACTATTAGGATTTACCAGGCTCTTGAAATGCCAGTTTATAATAAATACACAAGAATTTACACAGGCTTCTTGCTAACCTAGAAGAATTAGAACAGGCTCTTCTAAACCTATACATATTTTTAAATCCTAGAAATCTCAAATAAAAAGAAATAGAATGAGAAGGGATTGAAAAATACAATACCAGTGTTTGAGATGAAAATCTCAAACAAACTAAGATAAACTCAGCTGATCTTTAATCCAAAAGTCTTAAATAATTCTAAGAAGTTTGATAAGGTAGAGAGAAAAATGTGTGTAGCTCTTTCTCAAATGATGTCGCACTTGAATTGTGAAGAAAAACTATGAAAGATCATTTAAATAGGGAAGGAAGTTAGGCATGAGTAACTGCTATAACCGTCTATAATAGAATAACTAATTTTTAGTTACTGCATCGATTGTTGCATCAATTACAAGTGGTTACAACTAATTAATCAGTATAGTAATCAAAGTGCAGTCTGTTATTCATAGCCTTTGCATTGATTACTGCATTGAATTAGTCATTTTTCCTAACTTTTGGTAAAACAATCTATGTTTCATAAATCGATTGCAACTTCAATTTCAATGTGAATTTTTCAAAAGTTCTTTAATACATCAATGTGCAAATCGATTCATGAACTAAAAAATAGTTTTATAGTTTTCTTCAAAAAATTACCTTATTATTTAGTTAAAAGGATTTGGATCAAATATCATTTGAACTTATTTATAAAAGATCTTATTGAAATAAAAATAAATTCTAAAACTAATCTTGGATCTCTTGAATAATTTTTCTTTGAACATACAAGACAAATAAAAAATCCTAAAAATATGTTGTTAGATAAAATTGTTTTTCAACATTAAAATCAAGGAAAATATGTGACTAGAGTAATCTAGGCTAACAATCTCCTCTTTTTTGATGTTGAGAAACAATTTTAGATGAAGTTCAAAGTAAGAAAAATTAAGGGAAGATAATCATCTAAAATAAAGCTTTATACTTTTTCTCTTCCTTTTGAAACATTAAAAAGAATAGAACATAGGAAGCAAAAAAAAAAAAATTAAAATACATTGCTCTCCCTAAATGTATGAACATTTTTATAATCACATCAATTACTAAATTGATGTATGCATATAAAATGATTATACTGAAACTTTGAAAATCTTTCTGAATCAATGTCAAAATCGATTATAGTTGCAAATTTTTTATTTATAAATCAATGTTATAATCGGTTTAAGTATACAAAAATGAGTATAAATCAATGCTGAACTTGATTTATTATAAAAAAATAGTTTTTATATTTATGAAAGAACTATCTAAACTTGTACCTTAACCTTTGAATTTATATACCTGCAAAACAAACTTAAGAAGCTCCGATGCTTAAGTTAGATTTTGCATTCAAAAAGTCAAGAACAACAAATCAAATAAGAATTATAAACTAGTAAACAATTGAAAGTGTTTAATTTTGTTAAATTTTTTCAGGCTTTATCATGCCGATTTCTCTTCTTATGAATATAAATCTCTTTTCATCTAAAGCTTTAGTAAAAATAGTTACTAATTGAAAGTCTGTTTAAACAAAATCTATTGAAATATCTCTTTTTTAAACATAATCCCTCAAAAAGTGGTGTCTTATTTGAATTTGCTTAGTCCTAGAATGCATTACAGGATTTTTAGTTATATTTATTGCACTTGTATTGTCACAAAGTGTTGAAATTTTCTTAAATTTCAAGCCATGGTCTGAAAGTTGTTGTTTTATCCATAAAATTTGAGCACAACAACTTCTAGTTGCTATATATTCTACTTGAGCAGTGGATAAAGCAACACAATTTTGCTTTTTAAATGATCATGAAACTAATGAATGCCTAATAAATTGACAAGTGCCATTAGTGCTTTTCCTATCTATTTTACATCCTACATAATCTACATTAGAATATCCTAGTAAACTACAACTATCTGACTTAGGATACTAGACTCCTAAATTTTTAATTCCTACCAGATATCTAAAAATTCTTTTAAGTGCTGATAGATGTGATTCCTTAGGATTAGTTTGATATCTTGCACATACACAAACACTAAGCA
>JANHAO010009693.1:0-18193 GCA_026873985.1 Saraca asoca
TAACACAGTTGAAAGTAAGTCATTTTGGACCTTAAAATGCTAAGTGAGAGGACAATTAAATGAGTAAAATATTTTGTTATCAATTGCCCTGATTTGTAACAAGTAATAGTCAGGACATTCGTAAGCTGCATCTGGCAAGAGGTCGCATGCAAGCTGTGATCTTCTGGCCGTATGTTAGCTGTGGATACTTAGTTGCATAAAAGCTGCAACAAATTTATTTTAGTGTCCTTGTGCTACGGCAAGCTTTTAGATCATTGTTGAATTTTTTCGCTAGATTCCACTCATTTAATAGTGCTTCCGCACCTCAATGAGCTCTTGGCTTTTAGCTTAATTTTGAGTGTATCATTGAGGTAGGCTTTGCGTCGTCTCAACCTTAGATATATTTTTCTTATCATGAGGTAGGCTTTGTGTCATCTCACCCTCAGATACGTTTTTCTTATTGTGAGGTAGGCTTTGCGCCATCTCACCCTCAGATGCATTTTGATAGTGAGATGATAGCTTGTCGCTCAATTTTTGAGTGTTTAGCTCATTCCATAGCAATCCCATCACTCAATCTTGTAGCAATCTCACTACTCAATGAATCAGCAATCTTATTGCTCAGTCTTACAGCAATCTTGTTGCTCAGTAAGACAGCAATCTCATTGCTTAGTGGATGTTATTGGGTTTGTTTCTGCCAGTAATTTTGTTGCTCAGTCTCATAGCAATCTTATTGCTCAGCAAGGTAGTAATCTTGTTGCTCAACCTTACAGCAATCTCGTTGCTCAGTGGATGTTACTAGGTTTATTTTTGCTAGTGATCTTGTTGCTCAGTCTCATAGCAATCTTGTTGGTCAGTGAGGTAGCATTCTCGTTGCTTAGCCTTATAGCAATCTCATTGCTTAATGAGACAGTAATCTACTTCTGCTAGCAATATTGTTGCTCAGTCCCATAGCAATCTTGTTGCTCAGCGAGACAGCAATCTTGTTGCTCAAGCCAGGGAATTATACTCTTTTGCTCCTGATTTATGGGATGCGTCTCACTTCCGAAGTACTAATGGGGTAGGTTTCATGCAGTCTCACCCCCAGATGTACTCATATGATGGTAAGATGGGAGCTCATAACTTGATAAAATTTTTGAATTTCAGCCAATCGGCTATAAATAACATTGATTTGATGTAGAATGGTTCTTTTTCATATAGCGTTCTGTTAGACAATTCATACAAAGATTTCAAGATCGTCATTGATCTCAAGAAAATATTACAGGATTAGAATATGATTCTGATGGAAGGCTCTAGCTCTCGACCAGTGATTCACTAGGTTTGCTAAGCTCGCTGCTCTAATGGGCTTACTACATAATCCTATAATTGACCGTTTCTGATGAGTTCCTCTATGGCATCTCTTAATGCCTAGCATTCTGAGGTGATATGTCAGACCTCATTATGGTAAGCACAGAATCTGCTTGGATCTCTTGATCTGATGGGAGCTCTCATGGGTCTGGGCCTCCTGAAGTCCTCTTTACCCTTCTCTATGGCAAAAATCTTATCTTGTGTGCTGGACAGGATGGTGTAGCTTTCATAGTGACCTTGAGGCTGAGGTCATTTGGCTCTTCTCTTCTTCATGAGCTAATCGCTGGGACCACTATCAAGATTTCTTCACTTATCTTCTTGCTCGAGGGAGCTCCGACTGTCTCATCTTCTTCAACACCGAAGGTTTCTTCCTATCTTATTTGTTTGGTAGCTCGTTGATAAAATTCAGTGAGGTCTCATACCGAGGACTTGTACAAATTCTTATACAGCTTTCCATCCTTGGGAAGTCCCATGGTGATCATTGTCAAGATATTCTTCTCGGAAAGATTTTATACCAAGTTGGCTTCTTACCTGAATCTGGTTATGTAATCCTTTAGTGATTCATTTCTTTGCTGCAAGATCATGGCAAGGTGACATGGGGGGGCATGAGCTACTTTTTCAATGCCTGATACTGGTCAATGAACTTCTTCTGACATTCTTCCTAACTATTGACACTGCGGGCCGGGAGGTTTCTGAACCATGCTCGGGGCATACCTCCTAATGTGGCTAGGAAGACATGGCATTTGACCAATGGGTCAATTTAAAGATCTATTTGGACATTAAACGCATCCAAATGGTCGCTCGAGTCACTGTTCCCATCGTACCATGGGATCGCAGGCACTTTGAGTCTCTACTAGAAGGGCTGCATTTCGATCTCTATAGAGAACGGCCAACTTTCCTCATAGCGAGGTTGGTTATTTTGAGATTAGGGGCACTCTTCTAGCTGTTTCAACCTTTGGAAGATTTGCTTCATTATTGGATTCTGAACCTTGGGCTAGGGGCCAAAACTCTCAGCTTGCTACGAGCCCCCAGATCGTTGGTTATGGTGATCCTCATGAACCTTTTTCCAAGTTTCTTCACATAACTACTGGAGCTGTGTCATGATTTCTTCTTGCCTTTGTGCATCCCAGGCTTGCGCTTGTGCTAATGCTCTAACAGTTTCATCCAGTTCTCTTACCATACCCTCGAGTGTTTGCTGAGGTTGGTGAGACGCTTATGCCTCTTCTATTCTAAGGGAGTCATTTCATTGATTGTGAGCTTTGGCAGTGGGAACATCTGCCAGTTGTGCAACTAGAGTGCTTGGACTCCTTATGGTCCTTCCTCTCGCCATTGTAGCTGCAAAGAACACTTCAGAAAGCATATGGGTCCCTTTGGGCATGCCAAAATGTTGATGGTGGAATTTGGTTTTGTCAAATCCCGGCCAATAGAGATGAATTCTTGAATCCCAGGCTATTTTTTGAAGCATGAGGATGAAGGGAGAAGGTGATGGAGAGGAAAGAAGACAAATGGAGGCAATGTTTTAATGTGGTTCGGCTAAATCTGGGTGGTACCAGACCCTACATCGATGGCAAAGCTTTTATTTCACTAAAAAGAATTTTTTATAGTTTTTACTTATGGTTCTTTAGCCTCCTCTCCTTTTCTAACAATGATTTCCTATTTATAGAGGAAGGAAGAGTTACATGCAATGATTACAAGCTACAGTTCTGTTACATCAAAAAATAAATGTAAAAGACAGAAGAACTCCTACAATTCCATTACTGCAGGTTACTTTCTGTGGGGTGGGCCCCTTTTATTGGCTGTAAGCTGATATAAATCTATCTAACACTCAGCCTGACCAAGCTTTTGGCTGGGCAAGGTGCCTGTCCCCTCGGGCAAAGATTAACTCAGGGTCGCTATTGTCACTTGTTTAGTGAGCTTGGTGCTACTTCTTAGCATGGCAAGCTTAAGCAGGATGGTAGGTCGCTTGACGAGTTGAGCCTTTCATGATCTCATTACATCACCTTCTAGTGGTGAACGAGGTAGTGCCCGCTAGGTGTCCTCAGCAAGCTGGGTTACTTTGCAAGGTGGGACTCTTGCGAGTAGCAATCTGGCCATGCCATCCTCTTCTTAGCCCACTGATGAGCTTCTTGTTGCACAAGACTGGTCTTTGCCCATAACAACAAGTGAGGCCTTACTCCTTGTTCTGTTGTTCACACAGGTTGCGACCTGGTGTGCTAGGTCCTTTTCTTACGGACTTGATAAGCTTTGGCGGGACTTTTCCATGATGCTGGATTTTGCCTATAACATAAACTATGCATGATTTTTTGCACTTAAGGAGTTTATTCTAAACATAATTATGCTTTCAAATTTCAATTAAAGAGTAACATGAGAGAAACATGAAAGTGTTAAATAAATATGGCACATCTTCCATGCATGAGTTTAAATGAGCATTGTAAGTAAAGAAAGTAGGGATAAAACCCTCAAAACTACTAGGATTACTACAGTAATTTTGTATAGAATTTACTCATAAAGTCTTATGGCTTACCCCAATTGTTATAAATATTTTTTAGGTACCACTCCACCTACACAAGATGCCAGTGTATAAGGACACTCTAGTAACAACCATGACTCACCTGATGGGAATAATTCATATCTAGGTCCATTACTTTCTCTTTATGGACCTTCATGAGAGCTAGATCATGTACAATGTCAAGGCTAAATATCTGGTAGGGCTAGATATCCCCAATTTGTTTGCTAAAAGGTACTTTGATAGGATTTTCCAGTAAATCATGGAAATTGAACCATTTTGTATAGAGTGTAGGACTAGCTCTACTTTAGCTTAGATGGATCAAGGATTATCATGATCTTTTATATCCATACATTGGTGATCATTTCAAGATTTTATGTATATTATTTATATTCAGGTGCACATGATAATTGCTAGAATTCTTTCCTATGAGAACACATTTTCAAAAAAAAAAAATCACTCTTTTTATAAACCTTAGTATAATAGTAAAATGAAATTGTCTTAGCTATGTAATATATTAATAAGATCCTAGGCTAGTTTTAGAGAGTTCTAGATGGGGACTTACATTCAAAATGGGTGAAAGCATAATACTAGGACTAGAGTTGGTCTATGATGCCTTAGAGAAAATTCAAATTATTTGAGACAGACTCCTACCAACTCAAAGTAGACATAAGACCTATGCCAACAAGACGAAACAACATTTTGAATTCTAGGAAGAGATTGAATCTTTTTGAGAATATCCCACATGAAAAAGGTTATGCACTTCAGAAAATGAGGCAAGCTTAAACCATGTTATATTAGGCTTTATCCTATTCTTAAACTAATAGGATCCACTACTGATCATTTAGATTTGCCCCTAGAATTGGATGTGATCCATCCTATCTTTCTCATTTCTATGCTTCAAAAGTACATAACAATTAATGGACACATACTGCTATAAATTCTAGATGATCTGAGGCCAAAAGTGACCTATGAAATCTAGCCCATAACTATCTTCAATAACCAAATCAAGAGACTAAAATTGAAAGATGTTCCTTCCATCAAAGTCCCATGGAACATAAGTGGAAAAGAAGAGGTCACTTGGGAACTAGAGTCAGCTATATGACAAAAATACCCAAACTTCTTACATAAGAATTCATGAAAATTACATAAATATGAATATGTATCATTGAGATGCCATGGGAAGGAATTTATGAAAGAATACTTGAAACACATCACCATGATAAGAGAGTGACATATTAAGAAACATGAATTTATATGTTATGTGGTCTTATGTGATGCACATGCTAAGTAGTTTAGGGCTAGAATGGGCAATTCGAGGATGAATTGCCTATAGGGCAAAAAATTTGTAACATCCCCTAAATTAGATAAAATAGAACATGTCAAATCAATAATGAATTGAGGCTGAGTGAAGTTAGAACTCAAAACTTAGACTAGACTAGATTCACCTAATAGGTTATACTAAGGCTTTGAGTTAAGCAAGACCTCAGGAGTTGAACAACTGATCAACCAATCCTAGAAAACCAATTAACTAGATGGTATGGTCCAACAAACCAACCAGCCTTGCATAGATAGGTCAACCAACTACCTTTGTAAGCCTATATAACAAGACCCAACTTTAGTGAAATTCATAATCCTCATTTGCAAATAAGTAGCTACTAAGGATCATTACTCAGCTAAAAAGGGTTCTTATTTGAGCTCTTCAAGAATATAAGCCTAAAGTAAGGTTTTTGGCCTAAAGGGACTAATTTACTTCCTTAAATTCTTATTTTTCTTTAATTTTGATTTTTTTTTATGTTCTTTGGTTGTTTTAAGGTGTTTTCCCAATAGGTAAAAGCTAGAGTCAAAACCAAGGAACGAGTCAAAGGCAAGGCTTAGGAGAATTCTCTCCTACCAAGAGAAGTGGGATTTTTTACTTTCTAACTTCATTTTTATGTATAAAAATATATTTTCTAAAAGAAGTCCAAAATATTTTTCCTACTATGCTATAGAAGTTAGAAGAAGAATTAGATAAATGCATTATGCCTAATAATTAATGTAGAATTATTAAGAATATCTGAATACATTTCTAAATGTATGTATGCACAAGTTAAGAAAGGATTGGAATCTAAACCTCTTTAGATTTATTAGAAAATCAAATTTTTCTCATACTTAATTTGATTAATTATTTGGTAATAATTAAAATAAGAAATAGAATAGCTAAAGAACAATAAGTTTAAGAAGGGCAAGATAGGAGTAGATAGACAAAAGAAGTTAGATATGATTTGTTTATGATAACTGCCACAAGTCAAGTAGGATTTGAAAATCCTATGTGCACTAGGAAGATGAACATATGATTTTTCTATCACAGAGGACAATGATTCATGATCATAGTGCATTGTAAGAAGGCACACTTTCTATAGCATGCCTTTTGAGGGATACAAACTATACAATATGTTGTTAGGGGCATACAATCTCATCACTCCTTCCATTGATGTGGCAATATAATTATATATAACCTATCTTACAAGGCCAATAAGACTTACAAAATGAGCATTGGTACATGATGGATATCATATGGATCTCATATCAACATAGTAAGGTAGTCATTATTCATTATTTATTTTGGTTGACCAAAAGGTCCTACACTCGTTTTATTCAAACAACCTACTATGAAATTTTCCATAATGCCTTTGCTTGATAGAAACATGGTATATGATATGATAGAAATTAATGCATCACTTAGAACATGGAATTAGGTCAGAAAGATAGAAGAACATCACATGTGCTTGTATGTTTATAAATATGTGCATATATATAATCATATGTAAATGTTATACACATATTTATGACCAAAATGATTTCTACCCAAAGGAGGGTGAGATGTTATGCCCTCAAAATATTTCAAATAGTTTTTAGATAATTATCAACTTTTCAAAAAGAACTGAAAAGAAGATTGGGAAATCGTTCAAGCCCATGATTGGAGAAAATGGTATAGTGACTATGCTAGAATTATTCATAATAGTTTCAGTGAGTTTTAGAGGGCTTCATAACCTTAAAATAGTTCTTGTAAATTGCTTAAAAAAATAATTTTTTTGAAATTTTTATTTTTTTTAATTT
Source organism: Saraca asoca (assembly GCA_026873985.1). Lineage (NCBI taxonomy): Eukaryota > Viridiplantae > Streptophyta > Magnoliopsida > Fabales > Fabaceae > Saraca > Saraca asoca. The sequence goes on from JANHAO010009693.1 coordinate 6,929, forward strand.
TGAATGCGGTAAAGATGTGGTTATCATAATTTAGTAAGGGTAAATTTACACTTTTTGAAAACCTTATATATTTAACTAATTCTCATTAAAATTTCATAACCAATGGATATCAATGACCCCTTCAGAGTGGTCTCAAGGTTTGAGAAAAGTAAAATAATTATTAAACATTAATTTGAAGAAAAGATGAAAGTCACACATTTTCTTTTTCCAACTTTTCCCTTAGTTGACTAGTCCACTTCTCTCTTTTTCTTTAGATTTTTGTCTCTTTCTCCCATCATCTTCAACATACTCTTTCTTGTAAGAGGAAAAAAAAAAGAAGCTCTCTCTTTACTTTCTCTCACTAAGGTTAGCAACTTTATACACATCCCATCTTTATGAAATTCACATATGTTAGTCTCCTTTACTCCCTCATCTTCCTTATATAACTTGTTTATGGTTTCATCAAGGAAAAATCAGAGTTTTGAACCTTAGAAAATTTCTATCACTATTCATCACTATGCACCCAAAACTTGTTTAGAAGATTTTCTTGAAAACTAGGGCTTAAATCTTCATCCAATAGTTGTATTCTTGTTTTGGACTTGAGTTTTAATAAAATATGAGTCTTTGATGAAGAAAAACTTAAAGAAATTCTTGCCCTAATTCACTATTCATCTTCTTCTACTTTAAAGAGTATTGAAACATCTTGCTCCATCTCAACTCAACTCTTTCTCTAATCACTTGTGAGTAGCTCTCTGCCTTCTTTATGGCTATTTTCATGATTTAAATGATGATAAATATACATTTATAAGAGTATATGCATGAGTTATCAAGTTATTGGATAAATATAGAATTTGTTGGTCGAATTGAAAAATTAAATTGATTGGATTTGCAATTGATAATGGAAATTGAGTTTTATATGTGAAAAATACTTGTATTATGATTATTTCAAAGATGCTAAAGTGATTTTACAAGCTCATGTTGTTTTGGGTGATTTTGAGTGGAAATTCCAAGAAAATGTTTCAATTTGTGTGCATTCTAGAGCCCAACAGTCGACTGTTGGACACCAACAACTAACTATTGGCCTTTGTTTCTCCCTAGAGATGCACTCAAGTCAACCCCTTGAACTTGTTTTAGTGTTTTAAGTGTAACTTGAGCTTGAAATGTCAAAATCTAGATTCATTTGAACCCATGGAAAGTAGACAAATAGGTCAACAACATATCCAAAATTCAAATTAAAATTGTCAACCAATTCTACACCTTGGAAGTTAACCTAAATTCAAGCTAAAATCATTTATCTATAACTTCACTTAGAAATGGTGGATTCACAGGCTGTCAAGTGCTCTAAGAAGGGTATTCCAAGAAGAGGAATTTACCATATGATGCATAGAACAATTTATAGCATTGAGTTCTTAGTTCCTAATAAGGTTATAATAGAGTTGTAAATGTTACAAATATGGAAAAGATGGGCATGAAATGCTACCTTGATGTTATCCTAATTAAGATTGTTTTAATGTAAAAACTAGTGAGTTACATGTTGAATGATGATGATATCAATGCATGTGTGTGTTTATGAAATGTTATGTTGCTTAAGCATACAATGTTTCCCAAAGCAATTGAGTATTATGCAAATATGAGATGTGAACTATTGTGATGAAAAAGGGGATGATGAACACAATTTATTAATGAGCTGAACATACACGTTCAAGGTGAGAAAGATAAGGTTGGTATAAAGGGACAAGGTTAAGGTGGGATGGGTAACGCTGGATGGAAGTCACAAGGAGATTTAAATACTTTTATTGATTAAACCAAATTGCTTCTTTGAAATTTTAATTTTAGCACATTGATGTGAAATTGAATTTAGAAAAGTTATGGAATTATGCTATATTGAATGATTCTATTTCTTGGCTCATCTGCTAATGTTGTTATATTTCTTGCATAAAATGAGAAGGCATAACTAAATAAATATGAAATTTCATCTTCTCACTCATGAGAAAGGAAATTTTATTCCTTTTATTAGAACCCTGATTAGGGTTTGAAGGAAATTTTGAAATTTTAAAAGATTCCATGTGATGATATGCTATTATTGGTAATTATATGTGTTGATGATGAAATTTGGTTTTACCAAATTCCTGCCAGTGGGTGTATAGTTCTTGAACCCTAAGCTATTTTCTGGTTTGAAAGATATGCAGTTGGGAAGACAATAGAGATGGTGAAGAGGAAGAAAGATGAATGAACGCACAATCTTTAACGTGATTCGGCCAAATCTGGTTGGTACCAGACCCTACATTCATGGCTAAGCTTTTATTAATATAAGAAAAGAGTTCTTTATAGAGCTTTAGCTTACAAGTTGTCCCGTGCCCTCTCCCCTCTTCTAATAATGAGTTCCTATTTATAGAGGAAGGGAGGGTTACATATAATGATTACAAGCTATAGTTCTGTTACATCAGGAAATAAATATAAAAGACAGTAAAACTCTTGCAATTCGATTGTTGCAGGCTACTTTCTATGGGGTGGGCCCTTCTTGTCTATTGCAAGCTGGCATATGTGTGTTTAATGCCTCATCCTGCTTCGTTTGAATGAGATGTTCGTCTACCCGAATTGAAACTCTCAACTCAGGGTCACTTAGCAAGCTTGGTATTGTCTTTGTAGCATAGCGAGTTCGAATAGGATGGCCGGCTACTTAGTGTGCTAGTCTTATAGTGACCTCGTCATGTCGCCTTCTAGCGATGAGTGAGGTAGTTCCCGTTGGGCATCTTCAATGAGCTGGGTAACTTAGCTTCTATTGGGTCATGCTAACTTATTCTTCGAGGATGATTTTTACCCATAACATATGCCCCCCAACTCTCAATTTGCTTTACAGACTAGGAGTTGCAATTTCTTCAAGGTTTTGTATGTAGTCAAAGTTCTTATCTGTCTGAATTATCATTTCAGGTTTCTTTTCTATCTTTTCATTCTGCTTTAGACCATGCTTTCTTCTGTTCACAATTTTTGACCGTTAGTGTGGTATGTGACTTGTTTTGGGTCGTCAGATTAAGATCAGCCAGATATCTTCTGGACTTTTCGATGGATCAAGCTGGTCTTTTTATACCCTGAGGGTCCTCTTTCTTTTTCTTAGAAGAGTTCAATGGAGGAGTCTATAGAGCCCCCTTGCATTTTTTATATCTTGGCTTCTAGCGAAGCTTTTTGAGGCATGGATGGTCCGTTGCAGAATGTTTAGAGGCATGGATAGCCTGTTGCACATGGCTTCTTCATTGGGGTTCAACTTGTGGGCTCCCAGGGATTCTTGTGCAGATCTTAGATTACTTCCTCTGGGTCCTTGCATAGAATCCAGCATTGCCAGCTGGGCTCTAAGTGCCTTTTTGAATTACACGACGTTTGGTCCAGTAGGAACCGCCGATCGTGTATGGGAAGACTGCAAAAGTGGAGTTGCTAGCCTTCTTGTTGGTAGGAGTTTACCTCCCTGTAGCCAGCTCTTCACTTTCTTGCAGGAATGGTAGCATTAAGCTTTCAGGCTTTTACCTTTTCTATATTTCTTCTTCTTCTTATGTAATTTTACCCCATTGGATGGGGCCTTTTAATATATGAGCTCTTCTGTGAAGCTTTTGAATGTTGTATTGGATGCTTTGTGCACCACTGTTTGTACATTTTTTATGATTAATGAAATATTTTTCTGGCCAATTGGTTTTGTCTTTAGTTCTTGACTTCTTGATTCTCTTGTTGCTCGATCGCCTTTGGTGATCAATAGTCAGGTCGCATGTTAGCTACATCTGATAGGAGATTGCATGTGAGTTGTGATTTTCTGCCTGCATGCTAGCTATGGATAGTTAGTTGTATGAGAGCCGCAACAAGTTTATTTCAGCATGCTTGTGATGTGATGAGCTTGTAGCCAATTATTGGGTTTGAGTGTGTTGTTGAGGTAGGCTTCGTGCCATTTTTGGTTATACTTTTGTTGCAAGGTAGGCTCTAGGGTCGTCTCACCCTCTATTTTATTTTGTTTTCATTTCATTTTGTCGTGAGGTAGGCTCTGGGTCGTCTCACCCTCAAACGTGAGGTAGGCTCTAGGCCATCTCACCCTTGGATAAGTTTTGTTTTACTTTTGTTGTCGTGAGGTAGGCTTTGGGCTGTCTCACCCTCAGACACGAGGTAGGCTCAAGGCTGTCTCACCCTCGGACGCGAGGTAGGCTCTAGGCTGTCCCATCCTCGAACAAGTTTTATTTTTGATTATGTTGTTGTGAGGTAGGCTTTGGGCTGTCTCACCCTCGAACGCAAGGTAGGCTCAAGGCGTCTCACCCTCAAACGCGAGGTAGGCTGTAGGCAGTCTCACCCTCAGACAAGTTTTATTTTTTGTAACTCGTTGCTAGTTAGGTAGTGTTTCTGTGTCTCAGCCAATCGGCCATGAATTTGATAGGTTTAATTATAGGGCAATTCTTTTCAAGCAGTGTTCCACTGGGCAATTCATACATAGATTTCAAAATCATAGTAAAGTTCATGAGAATGTTATAGGATTAGAATATGGTTCTGATGGAAGGCTCTGGCTCTTGACCCACGACTTGTAGGGCTAGCTGTTCTGGCGGCCTTACCACATAATCTTCTAACCTGCCCCTCCTAATGAGGTCTTCTATGGTATCTTTTAGTGCCTAACATTCAGAGGTGGTGTGCCAGACCTCATTATGATAAGTGCAAAATCTGCTTGGATATTTGGACTTAGGGGGAGCTCTTATTAGCTTGGGCCTCCTGAAATCCTCATTATGCCTTCTACAGCATAAATTCTATCTTATGTGTCTAATAGGATGCTGCAACTTTTAAAGCAACCTCCAAGTCACTAGGGCTTTGCCTTCTTTGCGAGTTGAGGATTGGGGTCATGACTGTGACTTTTATTACCCCTCTTTTTGCTCATGGTGGGACCATTGGTGTCCGCTTTTTGCTTAGGCTCTTCAACTCTGAAAGTTTCTTCCCATCTTATTTGCTTGGTACCTCACTCATAGAATTTAGCAAGATCTCGAGTTGGGGACTTGTAGAGGCTTTTATACAGCTTTCTATCTTTGCGGAGTCCTACTAAGATTGCTGTTAAGATACTTTCCTCTGAAGGATTTTCCACGGAATTGGCTTTGTGCCTGAATCTAGCTATATAGTCTTTCAGTGATTCATTCTTGCACTGAAAGATCATTGCGAGATGGCAAGGAGGGGTGAGTTAATTTTTTAGTGCCCGATATTGGTCAATGAATTTCCTTTGGCACTCTTCCCAGCTGCTTCCTAATTTCTAAACCATGCCCGATGTATTCCTCCTAATGTGGCTGGGAAGACACAGCATTTCACTAGAGGGTCAGTTGTTTGTAGGTCCATCTGGATATTGAATGCATCCAAGTGGTCGCTCAGGTCACTATTCTCGTCATACAGCGGGATCACGGGCACTTTGAGTTTCTGTAGGAGAGGTTACATGTCGATCTCCATAGAAAATGGTGAGCTTTGCTCATAGCGAGGCTAGTTGCTTTGAGGTTATGGGCGCTCTTCTAACCGTTTAAGCCTTTGGAGGACTTCCTCCATTATCAAGTTCTACATTTCAGGCTGAGGGGCGAAGCTTTCTGCTCATTGTGAGCCCCCCAGTCGCTGACTATCATGATCTTCATATGTTTCCTTTTAAGTTTCTTTATAGAACTATAGGAATTATGTGATGATTTCTTCTTGCCTTTGAGCACCCTAGGCTTGTGCCTATGCCAGAGCTTTTATAGTTTCAACCAACTCTCTTACCATATTTTCACGTGCTGGTTAAGATTAGCCAGGTGTTTGCGCTTCTTCAGTTCCAAGGACAGTAGTAGAATGCTGACGAACCCCCATAACAGGAGTGTCTACTGGTTAGAAGATTGGAGTGGTTGAACTCTGAGTGGTCCTTCCTCTTACCATTGCTACTGTAAAGATGAAAGTTCCAGAAAAAATGATTACAAAAAATAGATGGGCCCTCCTTCTAGCACCAAAATGTTGACAGTGAAATTTGGTTTTGCCAAATTCCTGCCAATAGGTGTGTAGTTCTTGAACCCCAAGCTGTTTTCTAGCTTGAAAGATATGCAGTTGGGAAAGACGACAGAGATGGTGAAGAGGAAGAAAGATGAAGGAACGCACAATCTTTAATGTGATTCGGCCAAATTCGGTTGGTACCGGACCCTACATCCACGGCGGAGCTTTTATTAATATAAGAAAAGAGATTTTTATAGAGCTTTAGCTTACAAGTTTTCCTGGCCCCTCTCCCCTCTTCTAACAATGAGTTCCTATTTATAGAAGGAGGGAGGGTTACATATAATGATTACAAGCTACAGTTCTATTACATCAAGAAATAAATATAAAAGATAGTAAAACTCTTGTAATTCAGCTATTGCAGGATGCTTTCTGCGGAGTGGGCCCCTTTTATCAGTTGCAAGCTGGCATATGTGTGTCTAATGCTTAATCATGCTTCGTTTGAACGAGATGTCCATTCGCCTGAATTAAGACTCTCAGCTCAGGGTCACTGTGGCAGGTCGCTTAGCGAGCTTGGTACTGTCTTTGTAGCATAGCAAGCTCGAATAGGATGGCCAGCTGCTTAGCGAGCTGGTCTTATAGTGACCTCATTATGTCACCTTCTAGCGATGAGCAAGATAGTGCCCGCTGGGTGTCTTCAGCGAGCTGGGTAATTTAGCTTCTATTGGGCTTGTGCTAACTTATTCTTCGAGGCCGATTTTTACCCATAACAATATGCCATGCCTAAAGTATGGAGGAATATTTTTATAATTCATATATTTATTTATTATTTATTTATTTATTCACATACTTATTTATTCATGTGTTTATTTAATTATCCTCAAAATTTGGAATTGGGCATTTGCTTGATTAATTTCAAATTTTGTTTTGAAATTCATAGAAATAATGTATAGTTGAAGTAGTGAGAATTTTAGGAAAATTATTTCATTCATGTACCCAAAGATTTTGGGTATGTTAATTGTGTGGACATGATCTTGATTTTAATTCCTAAGGGAATATGGTGCTTTACATTGGTTTTAATAAATTAGAAAAGAGAAAAAAAAATATTAGTCCACATGACCCATTAATAAATGGGCCCTAAGTTTCAAAGATTTGGGATAATTAGAAGGAGAACGCTTGACTAGTTGGGTTTGGACCTTAGGCCATTAAATAACTAAGTAAACACACATAAAAGAAAATTGGGAGGCAAGGAGGTCCTAATTCAACCTCCATAGTGGAGTGTCATGGGCCTTCCCTAAAATAGGCCAACCCATTGCAACCCACCACGTTTAAAAAATAAAATAAAATGGCATTAGTACATGTGACCCATTAGCATGGGTGGGAGGTGTTGTGGGTCTAATTAAGTGGACCTTGAGTCCATTCGGCACCTTCATGTAAGGAGAGTGTCATGGGCCTCCTATCATACAATAAGGCCACTTATGGTCCATTAACAATGTACCAAGCAATATGTATGTATGTATGTATGTATGTAAATATGTATGTATGTATATATGTGTGTGAAGATAAGGATAAGGAAAGGCCCAATAAAGGAGGTGGCATGTTTAAGTAAGAAAGTCACTTGCAATAGAAAAATAATACGTTATAATTACCCTACTATAGCCTTCATTGCATTTCACTTTACAAAATTAGAACAAACCTTGCATGCATTCCCTCTTCATGTTACATAGCCACCCCACCAAATAGAAAGCAATTTCTCTTATCTCCATTTCCCTCTTCACACAAAATCTTTCTCGATTTTTGCTAAGAAGAGATCCATTTTTCATACTGACTTCAAGTATGTAGATGATCTTCCTCTTGTGATTTCAATTTCCTCTTCTCATGCATGTTAATTATTGAGTAACTCTGGATATTTTTTTTTCAAGACCAACTCTTCCATTTCAATCAAGCTCATCTTTTTCAAGATAAGTACTCTTTCTACAATCTTACTTTGGTAGTCTTTTAACTCACCCACTAAATTTCATGTAGAATAGGTAGATAGGTTGGCCTTGTAATCAAAATGGAAACTCTAAATCATTCCTGATAAAATGTTGAATCAAATTTAAAGAAAATGAAAATGCAACATGATTGAATCATGAAATATGTTTAGGTATAATTACATTTCTTTAGGATGCTCTTTGTATGTTCGAAACCTTAAAAATGGAAATAAAATGTCCACATAAAAGCCTGTATGTTTTGGCCATTAGGGGAAAATGGGAAAGTTTTAGCTTTAATCTATGCTAGAATGATAAAATGATTACAAATAAGCCCAAATATGAAATTGCATGTTGAAATTCATGAACAAAGAAACCCACCACTTTAGGGTTAAGGTTCACTCGTATGGGGAAATGGGTAGAGGTAAAGGAATTTTTGCCATATATGGCCCCTAAAGTTTGGCTACTAGGGTTTAGAGCACGCTTGAAAGTCTAAAATTTGTTTGAGTTAGGTTATTGTATAAAGATTGAACTTTTATAAATAAGTATGTAGACTTTAGTAGCAATAGTTATATAAATTGCTTGAGTGGTTGTTCTTAAACCATATATGAATATTACATGTGTCTAGTAGAATGAATGAATAAAAATTTGGAGTTTGTATAGAAACATAGTTTTGGCCACTTAGGGATTGTGCATGTGAAACTTCTTGTTTTAATTTATGCATGGCTTATTTGACTAGTATATTTTTGTATCCTATAAGAATCCATATATGAAATCTTGCATGTATGAATTAAGAAATTTTGGAAATAGGTGATGAGTGGTTTAGCCACTAGCATGGGAAATTGAACAAACTAGATGCAATATTTTCTAAATGGATTGGTTAGACTTGTTGTGTTGGGATCTATGTGTTTGAAAGCCCAATTCATAAATATTGAATCATGGATGAGCTATTTTGACATTTAGGTCACTAACTTATTTGTATGTTATGAAAGAGAAAATTTTCCCCTCAAAATGGGCCTCATGGTCGAATATAAAGGTCCAAAAAGAAACTTAGTGTTTATTGTTAAGGTAATGTGAAATGGGCGTATTGGTCTCTAGATGGCTTTATGAGCTATTATTGTTAAAGTAAGCATGCATGGATAAAACAGCTAAATTCATGTTAAAAGTCCACAACATTGGGTTTGAAAAAATACAAATTAAGCCTAAAATTAAAATAAAGAAATTTGAAAATGAATAACTTGAATGGAAAAGAATTAGATAAATTAAATTCAATGTGTATGGGGGTATGTGTTTCGGCCTAAATGACTTTAATGACAAAGCATTGGATAGAATAAATACAATATGTATATGGATGTGTGTTTTGGCCAAACCCAAGAAAAGGGTTATATTTGTCTTAAATTTGTTATTTATGTGAGGACTCCAAAGGCCATGTGATGCAATGAATTAAGAAATCAATGAAAATGTGATCATACATAATGAAATATATCCATATTAAATTTATAGAGAGTCCATGTACATGGCAAGAGTAATAGGGGTGAAATAATTGCATGCAAAAATGTGTACATTATATAAATATGAGAAGAGATAGATAAGATTCACCCCAAGGGAATAAGGGGAGGAGAGATGAATAAGATTGGCCCAAAAGCAATAAGGTGGAAAAATATATTCTTGTAAATACATGTATTCCTTATGTTTTAATTTACTATTATTTATACTTCCAATATTTCTGCTTAAATTATTCGATTATTATGCATGAATGAGATCTCATGCAAGGATTGATGAATACTCCAATCTCTGGCGCTTGTACACAATGGCCAGAAGTCACCTACATACAAGCTTGGATGGTGGAGATTATCAAAACCCCTCCAATGCTAAAGTTAAAGAGAAATCAAACGAGAAAATGAAGTATTCAATAGTAATAATTTGAACTCTTACATTACTATTTATAGATAACTAGAAGAGCAAAAGAGTCTTTTACTCAGCTAAAGCTCTTGTCTAATATTAGGCTTCGATTATACAACCCTATATTTATCACTAGTCCTTCTTTAAGCAATCAATCAAGCAAGACTTGTCCAAGTGATTTGAAATGTTTGCATAACTTTAATGAAGTTGGCTTAAGCCTTTTCATTATGTCTCATCATTATCAGGAATTGCTCTATCATTTTCCAAACATAGTCAAAATCTCACTTGACTTTTCATTGATTGTCATGTGCTTGGGTGATTTTCCAATCATCTTAGAATTGTTACCAAATATTAATTAAATATTAAACATTTCTAACTATTTTTCTCAAAAGCTAAATTTTCTTTTATCCATTTCTCAGGAGATAATTCCTTCTTAATTGCCCTTAAATTTCTTCAAAACTATTGTTATCCTTGATTTTAATGTTGTGATCCATGTCTAATTAATCTTAACTATCTAATTCTTTCAATCTTAATCCTTCATTTGAATTTCCTTAGCATATAATTTTCTTTCATGCTTCTTGTAATCACCAGAATTATGCTTTTGCCTTCAATTCTTTTTGACATTCCTCGTATACCCTTTCTCTTGTCTTGGTTTTTTCTATTTTAAGTCTTCAATAATTGTTGGTGAGCTTGGAGATATGTATTCCAAAATCCATTTGGAGGAAGTAATGTTTTCTATTATTGAAGTGATGATATTTCCAAAAATATATGATCAGATGTCATTTTCTCCTTGTGTAGGCATATGGAGTATCATATTGAATAGTGACAAAAGCACGTGGGGGACAATCATGAATTGTTTTCCAGAGATATGCATTCTTAGGATTAGCTAGATGGTGCCAATTATTTTTTTATTACCATTATGCTATTGGATTATACTTGATTTTAAGTGGCATTGGATTCTACAATGCATTAATAAATCATTGTCTACCCATAATGGATTTGTTGCAATGGTTTCCAAAAATAGCACTTGAAGATTTGATTAATGACTTCTGTTAGGTGGTGTGGTCCAACAAGAAAGAACAAAGGAGATTAATAATAGTAAATCTAGATGATGATGAGTAGCCAATTGATAAGTGTTGACGGTGAAATCTGGTTCATATGGATGACCCAAACTTCAATCAATGGGAAGGAGTTCTGGGATCCAATGTTGTTACTGAAGCACAGAAGACAGAGGACCAAGAGAATAAAGGAGGAAGAAGACAATCAGTTTAATGTGGTTCGGCCAAATCTGGACGGTACCAGACCCTACGTCCATGGTGGAGATTTTATTAATATGAAGTGTTTTGCAAAGTTTCTACTTATAAGATTGCCTTTTTCTCTTTTTTTTTTCTTTTTACTAACAATGTAAGCCTATTTATAGAGGAAGGAGGGGTTACATGTATTAATTACAAGCTACAGTTGTGTT
>JANHAO010009694.1:0-18186 GCA_026873985.1 Saraca asoca
CACCCGAAACTTGAACTTTTCAATTTAGTCCTTAACGAAAATTTCAATTTAGTCCTTCCAAATTCAAAATAAATTTTAAATTTTCTTTTTTGTTTTCCTTAATTTTTCGGGATATTACAAAAATCTTCATTAAAACTTGAAGGAAAATATTAAAAACAAGTTGACCTACACTTCTGTTGGGTTGACTAACGGCACATTAGTGCTAGGGAGGGAAGTGAAAAAAAAAAAAGTAAATAAATTATGGGTGATCCACTGCATTTTCCAAAAACGATAGGACCAAAGTGCAATTACTCTTAACCTCGAGCAAGGAGAGGGTAATTTACCCCCCCCCCCTTTTTTTTTCTCTCTTGTCTTTTGCCTGACAACAAAGTTACCTAAAGTCTTCTTCTGATAGTATTGGCTAACAAATACAAGATAACGCCTCATTCATGGGTATATTTTCAAATATAATCAATTATATTTTAAGTAGAATATTCTTTGGATCATATCAATATCATTGCATTTTTTTTTTTTTTTGGTATATTACCTGGCGCCAACCTGCATAGAAAGGTAGAGTTTGGGAACTTTCCATCCATGAATAACAACCTGGCTGAGTATCCGACTAAACTGAGTACTACGTAGCCTGACTTTTAGTGGTTGAATGATATCTTGCCTTCAACAATTTGGAAAGAACTTGTTTGAGGCCCCTTCCACACATGCTTCTAAATGCTTAAGATGACTCATTCTTTTTTCCTTTTTCTTTTTTTTTTTTTTGTTACTAAGCTATGAATTCGACTTTAAACACTATTATTTAGACGATTTGAACTTGATGAATTTATAAAATATATATATTTTAAAAATTTTATATTAAAAACTCTGACGTGACAATAAGAAAATACTTTAAAATATTATTAAACTCGAATTTAATTCCTGTAAAAGATATGATGCATCTGATGAAAAACTTAGTCTTACACGAAACTTAAAGTGTGAATATTGGACAGCGATGGGTAAGATGACTCAGTCTAATTTCAATGTATGGTGTTGTAATTGAATATTGCAGTTTGGGTTCCGTGTGAGCTTGTCTTTGTTCTCGCGTGCTTCTTATTTGCTCACAAGGTCTCCGTTTGTTCGTTGACTTGTTGCAAGTCCTTGAGAAGGGTTTCTTTCATACAAAGGAAACACACTAGGAAGCACTGTGATGGTAGCACTATCCACAGGAGCACCACGATTTGAAGTCCACAGATGACAAATGCACACCACAATTTCTCCGAACGCTTTCCATCGAGAAGGCAATTGTGAACAAGTCATGGACAAAATCATTAGAGGAAATGATGAGGTAACTACCTAGAAGTTGCCCAGAAACTCGACCACTTTATCGTACAATAAGCTTAATGAAATAATAAATCAATAATTTCTAACAATTTAACTTTAATGCTTTATTGGTGGAAATATTTTACAATAATAGGAGGAAAAAAAGAGTGCTACATCATTAAAATTATTAGAGTGAACTGGATGTTTACCGTACAATAACCGTAACAAAAAAAATTTAGTACAGGCGGCTGATTGTATCAAAATTTTTTTTGGTTAGTTTGTGACTATACCATATTTTTGTCATCTGAGATTATTTTGACCAATTTAAATTTAGGAAATACTTATTTTCTTGTTTTACGCGGAAATACCAAGTTGAGAGGCTGAGGACATGGTTTAAAGTTGCAAGTAAAGGACTTCAATATTTCATCAGCCGACCATTGCAGCGGCGGTCTTTGGCAGAAAGCACATTCCTCAGAAAATGACTCACACAAGTAACCTTTAAAAAACTTATATAAGCACATCAAGCAAACAAACTCAATAATCTGATCTAACAAGTACTTGTAAACAAACATTTCTATCAACATTTAAAGCAAAAAAAGGCCATTAAGAAGCCAAGAAAAAATGGCAGAAAGTCCAGTGTTTTTTCTTCTTGACAGGCTGACAGATGTACTGCAAGAAGAAGTGCACCTGCTGAAGCAGGTTCGTGTTGAAATTCAACACATTAAAGATGAGCTAGAGCGCCACAAGGCCATCTTGAGGATGGCTGATGCTTTGGAAGACACAGATCCTGAACTCAAAGTTTGGGTCAAACGAGTGAGAGATGTTGCTCATGACATGGAAGATACTATTGATGATTTTACACTCCGCCTCGTGGATCATCATCACCATCGTGGCTCTGTGTCTTCTCTTCATAAGTTTGTTTCGAATATCAAAGCAAAGCATCAGATTGCTTCGCAGATTCAAGATATCAAGGCCAGAGTGGATACTCTCTCCAACCAGCGTCCAACCATAGAGCCAATCTCAACTCATCCAGTTACACCGAGAATTGATAGCCAAGGAGATGCTCTTCTGCTAGAGGAAGCGGATCTTGTGGGCATTGAGAACCCGAAAAAGCAGCTGATTGAGTTGCTTTTCAAAGATGATCCTGGGAGAAGCGTAATTGCCATTTCTGGAATGGGAGGTTTGGGGAAATCGACATTGGCAAAGCAAGTCTTCGAGGATCCGAAAGTGAAGAAACGTTTCAGGATGCATGCTTGGGTCACCGTTTCTCAAAATTTCAAGATAGATGAGCTCCTGAAAGACCTGGTTCAGCAGCTCTATAATGTCATTGGCAAACCAGCTCCTCTAGAATTTGGCAAAATGAAGAGTGAAAAATTAAAAGAAGTGATCAAGAATTTCCTTCTGCAAAGCAGATATCTCATTGTTCTGGATGATGTATGGCGTGTTGGTGCTTGGGATGCTGTCAAACATGCCTTTCCTAATAACAATTTTGGCAGCAGAATACTGATTACTACACGTAACAAAGAAGTAGCTTCTTCTGCCTGCAACGAATTTCATGGTAAGGTTCATAACTTGGATTTCTTACCTCAGGAAGAAGCTTGGTCTCTTTTTTGTAGGAAGACGTTTCAGGGGAACGCTTGCCCTGCTCATTTGGAAGAGGCTTGCAGGTGTATCTTGAAAAGGTGTGGAGGATTGCCTCTGGCAATTGTAGCCATCAGCGGTACCTTGGCCACAAAAGACAAGGCCAACATAGAAGAATGGCAGATGGTGTGTAAAAGCTTTGGGTCTGAATTTCAAGGCAATGACAAATTGGAGGATTTGAAGAAAGTGCTTTCTCTTAGTTTCAATGACTTGCCTTACTATCTAAAATCTTGTTTGTTGTACCTAAGCATCTTTCCGGAATTTTATGCCATTGAGCATATGAGATTGATTCGATTGTGGATAGCTGAAGGGTTTGTGAATGGAGAAGAGGGAAAGACACTGGAAGAAGTTGCAGAGAGTTACCTCAAGCGGCTCTTGAACAGAAGTCTGATGCAAGTGGTTGAGAAAAGTAGTGATGGCAGGATGAAGACTTGTCGTGTCCATGACCTTCTGCGTGAAATCATCAATTTTAAGTGTAAAGATCAGAATTTTGCAACAGTGGCCAGAGATCAAGAGATAATGTGGCCGGATAGAGTTCGACGCCTATCACTAATGACCACACTTGACATACAGAAGACCAAGCCAAATATCCAACTCCGTTCGCTGTTGTTGTTTCCTCTATCAGATTCAATCGATCATTTCTCCATAACTGCATTATGTCCTCGTGAATACAGACTGCTTAAGGTGCTAGATTTGCAGGACGCACCTCTGGAATTGTTTCCTTCTGAAATCGTCAACCTTTACCATCTGAAGTATCTAAGCTTGAAGAATACAAAGGTGAGAAACATTCCAGGCTCTATAAGGAAGCTTCAAAACCTGGAGACTTTGGATCTTAAACACTCCTATGTCACTGAATTGCCAGTTGAAATCTTGGAGCTGCACCGGCTACGCCATCTTCTGGTGTATCGTTATGAGATTGAATCTTATGCCTACTTCCACTCAAGGCATGGTTTCAAGCTCTCAGCTCCAATAGGAAGCATGCAATCCCTTCAAAAGCTGTGTTTTATAGAGGCTGACCATGGAAGCCAAGCTTTGATGATTGAGCTAGGAAAACTAACCCAACTTAGGAGGCTGGGCATTAGAAAGATGAAGGAAGAAGATGGGCTTGCTTTGTGCTCATCTATTGAGAAGATGATTAATCTGCGGTCACTGTCTATAACTGCAAGAGAAGAAGACGAAATAATTGGCATTCAGAACATTTCTAGGCCACCTCCATATCTTCAACGTCTTTATTTGTGTGGACGTCTGGAGAAGT
The DNA here is from genome assembly GCA_026873985.1 of Saraca asoca. Taxonomy (NCBI): domain Eukaryota; kingdom Viridiplantae; phylum Streptophyta; class Magnoliopsida; order Fabales; family Fabaceae; genus Saraca; species Saraca asoca. Next base: position 4,187 of record JANHAO010009694.1, read on the forward strand.
TACCTGAGTGGATATCTTGTTCCCAGAATTTGGTCAGAGTGTACCTAAAATGGAGCAGATTGAAGGAGGATCCTCTCGTCTACCTTCAAGATCTGCCTAACCTAATACATCTGGAGTTTCTTCAGGTTTATGTTGGTGACACATTGCATTTCAGGGCAAACGGATTTCCAAGTCTCAAGCTGTTAGGCCTTGATGACTTAGGTGGACTAAAATCCATGATAGTGGATGAGGGAGCAATGCCTGGTCTTAAAAAGCTCATCATCCAACGCTGTGGATCATTAAAGCAGGTGCCCTCAGGCATTGAACATCTAACTAAGCTTAAAGCAGTTGAGTTTTTTGATATGCCTGATGAAGTGGTTATGTCACTGCGTCCCAATGGAGGCGAAGACTATTGGAGAGTAGCGCATGTGCCGGCAGTTTATTCCACATATTGGAGGTCAGGTGGCTGGGATGTCTACTCATCAGAGACTTTTTCGGAGAGAGAGAGTTCTTCCAGTCATGCTGCTGCAATGAGGAATTACGAACTCCGGACTCTTTGGAAGGTTTAACTTTTATTTTCCAAGTAATTACTATGTAAATGATTGTAATTTTGCTTCAAGCAAACAAATCAAGGAACATAATCTGTTTCTTGAATCAGGAGAAGGCTACTTTTTCCCCTATTGTCATCATTTAACCATCATTAGTTATATGTTATTAGATTTTAATTCACGATCACAAACTTTGTAACTGTGAAAACCACTTTACCAAACTGTTTTTCTGCTTAGTTTTTCTCATCATGTATTTTAGCTCTTTGAGACTTAAAGCAATAGAACATCAATGTCAAGCAGTGTAGCTGATGTTGTACCAACTTCTAGATAACTAAATCATGCTATTTCCATAGTCCTCTTATAAAAAATGACATCACCACTGAGTTTCTAATTGGCCAAATTAAAGATGGTCTTGGCTCATGAAGAACTACAATGCTCATGAATAATAATCTAAAGAAGCTGCTAATTTGTTGAGATATATTTATAGTTATGATAATGCTTCATTCAGTGAGACCTATGACAAGTTTTATTTCGTTATTAGATGTAAATTATTCTGAGTCGAAGAGATAAGCTGTAGTTTAAGTAGAGTTACATTAGTTGAAAGAAGAATCTTATTGAGCTCAATTTCGAAAAAATAGCTGAGGTCTAAAAATTGTGCACAATGTAGCATTGTGAAACAAAAGGCAACAATTATTGACAATTCAAAGTGCATATACCTTGTGGATGCTATCAAACCAACTTCTATGCATCCCATTTTTCCAATCTTATAAATTTCTCTGTGCTCAACCAAAAATTAAAGGAGAAGCAAATTGAGAAGAAGAAGAAGAAGAGGCTGCACACAAAGAAAGAGAAAGAGAAAAAGGACATTAGACGAAATAGAGAGGGAGTGAACTTCTGAACTTCACAATTCTGAAGGTAGCCAAATTCAAAAACAAAAATTGTTTTTAGTCAGTGAAGGTAGCCAAATTCAGATAACTCATTTCAACTTAATGGGCCAGATGAAATTATGCAGAGGATTGTGGGCATTTACGTCTTCTCATGGGCTGAAAAGCAACATCTGGCTCATTTTAAGGCCCAAAAATATATGCCTAATATTAGCTAAGTGTCTAATAACCCAATACAAGATAGACTCACAAATTTTATGGACACTACACAAAATATATAATATAATAAAGGCTAAAAAATATATAATACTCTGTAATATTAGATATTCAGTGGTATCTAGTGTGGCTTAAATTCCATGATTACTTCCCGATCCCCTTGTTCCTTTCCAGATTTTTATTAATTCATACTCAAGTTCTTTTCAAATCTCTTTTTCCCTTTTGAACTTCGTGGCCTGCAACATGTGGGGAGTGCAATAGAGGTGATATATTAAGTAACACAAAAGGACAGCTTTTAGGGAGACGGAAATGAAACTATGAGAAGTTAAAAATCCCTGCATCAAACACTTCTGAGTCTCAGATAGTTGGTAAGCATGAGCTACTTGCTCAATTCAGTAAAAGTCATTTGATTGCAGAATAAACATGGGTGACTAAATTGTGAATCGACTTGCAACTTGTACTTATCATCAAAGGTTGCACACTGAAAAATAATTTAGTGCTATTTGACACATCGTGAATGTATAACCTTGTTTATAGTAATTGTCTGCCAAATTTGAAAAGTGAAACAAGGCAAGTACTGTAACGCTTTTTAGTACGCAAGTGCAGTGACGAGATTTATGTCTAAAACGAGAAATATTAAAATGAAATTTTTTTTGAATGAATTAACTAATCAATTTCTAAAAAATTTGAGGTTTTGCAATTTAATCCCTAGAAGATTTTGTGATCCAATTATATACAAATATTTTAAAAAAATGACACTTTTAACTTCTTCCATCAAGTGTTGAAGGAAAATTTAATGGACATCTAACATGATACCGCTATTGTTGAAATTGATATTTAAATTGTCAAACTGTAAAATAAAAACAGAAGAAGAAGGTGTTTTTATTTTTAAATGATTTTGCAAATGAATTTTGTATTTATTCCTCAAACAGTTATTTGTGGAAAATAACACAAGGAATTGAAGGCTTGAAGTAGAGAAGAGAATGGTGCAAAGTAAAGTATGCTACAATAGTGGTGATGGTTCAACCATAAAGGATTACATATCTGCTTAGAATAGCTCTACGATTTCGATAAGAAGCCATAAAAACATAATCGCAACATCTTTTGCGGTTGTCAAAGGAAAATCATTTTTCTAAAATCTAAAATAATCAAGAATTATAGAAAGATGTTCTATAGATGTCTAAACTGGTATAATCTGGATATGTCATGTGGGCTTTTTGAATAGGAAAATGAAGAAAATGATGTTGTAATACACTTTGCTCTAGATGACCAGAAGAAGGGAACACAAGGAAAAAGAGAAAAAAGGAAACACTAAAGTCATAACTGATTTGAAAAAGCAACTTCAGATTTGTGAGGAAGAATTGAAAAAAAAAAAAAAGAAGTTTGTTTGTTATATTTTAGTAGTTTCGTTAATAGGAATCTTAACTAGAAAGGTATTATAGTCACTACTTTGTAATAAGTAACTTTAGTTTTATTTAGAATTAGATAATAGGGGGATTTGCACTTGGAATCATTCAATGTATAAAGGTTTTTGTTTTGAAGTTGTATACTTAATTTTTAGATCCTAATGAAGTGTTGTTGTAGATGTTTCTATATGCCTAAAAATTTTGTCTGCTTAATTCTAGAGAAGTTGTTGCAGAGGTTTTTGTTTTGAAGTTGTCTACTAAAGTCAAACAAATTGTGTAATGAAATGCATTTTACAAATTAATGAAATGAATTGTAGACAAAATAAAACATAATTGCAAAATTATCTACTTAAATCAATCCAAAAACATAAGAAAAGGGCACCAAATTTGAGACTTATAAGTTAGATAAAAACCTTATGAAATCCATTAGTATTTTAACATGTCTTAACAATAAAGCATCAAAACCCACAATAGAAGTTTTTAACATTGTTCTGCTCATACACAACCTAATTAATCCAAGCAATAACCAAAAAGATCACAAGCGTTTTAGCCTTAAAATAGAAATCCTAGTTGATAATTTTATAAAACTAATGTTTTAGTCAACAGTTGCTTGGCTATCCTGGCTTAGATTAAGTAAAGATGATTCTTGGGTTGATGCTAGGTGTTAAAGCCTCTACCTATTTGCCTTGGTTGTTAACTAAAATGTCTCCTCAGTAACACAAGGCTAGCCCCTCCAATTGAAAGAGGCTAGCCTTAAACCACCAAGCAATTGTCTTATGCAGCAGGCCTTACAGACACAGTAGCCCTTACAGATGTAGTAGGCCTTTGTGATGTGGGAGGGTTTCTTTATGCAGAAGATGTCAATGGAAGTCTGAATGGGGGCATAAAGGATGGTGTAAAGCTAGAAGATGGTGGGCCTTGTGTTGGGTTGCTCCAAATTAGGGTTAGCCCAATACATGCATGAGTTGGGGCAACTCTCATGCCACTCCTCCATTGTCGACTTGCAACCAAATATGACATTTAGAATAATCATAATTGATTATTAGAAAAATACTTAGGTTATTAGTTTTACCTATTGAGGTTGGTTAGGCTTAGGACTGAGGTTGAAATTGAGTTTGGGGTTAAGTTTAAGTTTGGGATTAGGATTGGCCCTACATTTACTATAATGATGACCCACCTGATGTTACCTTTCTCCTCAGTGTTTGCTTCCCCCTTTTTTATGGCTCCCCTTTGCAAGTCCTCATGTTATGTCCATATTTCTTACACTTAGAGCATTGAACCTCACCATAGCTCATTTTCATCTTATATGGGTTCACTCGCTCATTCTTGTCCTTTTTTCTCTACTTCTTGGGCCTTCCAACTGGCCTTTTAATCATAAAGGGTTGAATTAGCTCTTTTTCAGTAATGCCCATTGCCCAATTACAGGTTGTATAAAAGGCTCATATGCCTTATGAAAGGTCTCCACAGTCTTGTAAGGATGCATAAACTTCTCAGGTTCTAAGTTGCTCCATCTCAATGTTGCTATAACTTGCTTGCACGGCACTCCCATTAAGTCCCAAACTCTACAAGAACATGTGCAATTGATCAAGTTAACTACCACCTTGTGAAGCCAGCAAGTCACTTCAAACTTAGCTCCTTTTGGATCTCCAATCCATTGTGGGGTTCAATACTTGCTTGCAAGTTTAGCGTTCTCCAACCTTTCTTGTGCTATAAAAGTAATGAGCCCTTTGTATCTGCTCATGACCTTTTTGTCACCATTTCTATTTCTCATGATGTATATCTTCATTTCATCAAACATTGTGATGATTGGTTTGCCTTTATATTTCACAATCTTCCCATTAAATTGCTCACACATGTTATTATAAAGTGATTGATTCTTGGTATGTGGACAGAATGTAGCTTGGGGTCCAGTATTTAGGTTTTAGCCTTTTTATCCAACCCTATGCATTTTCATTCATTTCCTTCATTTTCTCTATATTCTGGTTGAACTCTGCCATGGTTGTTGACTTAGCACATTTCTATAGATGATTCCTTACTTCTAAAGTCTTATATAATTTGTTAAAATTCTTCCACAAGTGCCTAACATAAAATCTATGTGGGGCTCTAGGACAAATTTCCTCCAAAGCTGACATCAATCCCTAAAAAGGCAGACAAATGAAAAAGTAAATTAATAAAGTTGGCATCACCAAAATGAATAAAAAAAAATACTAAAATGAATAAAAGTACATAGACCTTTTATTGGTAAAAAATGAATATCCATCCATATATTCTTGGATCTCCTATATCATCTAGAACTTTGTTAAGAACCAAGCCCATGTATCCTTACTCTCCAGATCCACAATTACAAAAGCCAAAGGATAAAAGCCATTGTCTCTATCTTGACTAACCACTGCTAAGAATTGGCCTCCATAGTAGCCTTTTATATAACAACCATCTAATTATATTAAAGGCCTATAACCCTCAATAAAACTTTCTCACAAGCATCCAAGCATATGTATAGTTTATCAAAGATTAGTAGCAACTCAGGGGTAATTCTCTCCACTGAAAGCAAAACTGATGAGTTAGGATTTCTTCTATCCAACTTTGCACAATAGTCCCATAGCTTACTATATTGCTTATTTTCATATCCTTCCACAGTAACCTTAGCATTTTTCACAGCCCTATACACCAATGCATCATTCAATTGGGACCTAACTTTTGCTACTAGCTTATCTGTAACCCATTTCTTATTAGCCAATTTGTTCTTGAATTGGTAGCTGCAAGTATGAATGGGACTGTAGGTTTTTAATTGGAAACTTTTGTTTAGATTACTCCATGCACAATAAGTCTCCTATGGATATCTATTTGACCTATACTTTGCCTTCACCCTATGTTGATCATTCTTCTCCTACCTAACTTGTTTTCCCAAGTCCATGTTGAAATCTTTTATGACTTCTTTGAAAACATTCAAGCTTGGGAACTTCATGCCAAGTTTTAGGTGAGTATAGCTAAACTTTGCCTTTTCATTAGATTGTGGAAACCTTTCATTTTTTTGCCTAGCCTTACATTCATCATTATTGCCATCCACACTGATTAATTCTTCTATCCTATACCTATTTTCTTCTTCCCCTTTGTCATCATTAGGTTGAGGCGAAGGTTAGCATGTAACCAGAGTATTCTTACTGGTGAAGTCTGCATCATGGTCGACATTAATGTTTCCAATTTGTTTCTTCTTCCAATACCTCTCACACAAAGGTAATTTCTTCTTATCCTTGCTACTCTTGGTTGGGTTGGGTTTGTTGCCTAATGCAACAATGGGATCATTAACACTTTCAACCACATTATTTTCATCTAATATATCTTCATCAGTGTCATCTGAATCACTCACATAGGAGGTGGTTTGTAGTTCTCATCCTCTGCACTGTCATTATCATCACTATTGCTCTTAGGCTCATTATTATCAACCTTTACTTCAATTTCTTCAACCACTTCAGTGTGTTTAGTTTGCATATCAACATTAGCCTCATTCAATGTATTCAGCTCTATGATATTAGGGTCAAGCTTAATAGGATGCTCAAAATAAATCTCAATTTTCTTACTATGCACTGTTGCTGCATATAACTCATGAACATCATAATCTTTTTCAAAGGGTCTTAGTCTGTATTCTAAGTCAATCCGTGGAACTAATCACTACGTACTAGAATATCTTTGATATCCATGCTCCTTAAATAGCTGATCAATCACATGTATAGAAACCTTGTCTTGATAGATAATCCCAAACATCCACCTCTCCACAAACGTATTTAAGGTCAGGTGTATTTACAAAGTCTCTCCTGTGATGAAACACAAGAATGTGTCCCTCATTATCCATACTGTATTTATAAATAAGCTTCTTAGAATTATCCATACTAATCAAACAACATTTCCAAACTTTAAAATTATCAAAAATCAAACAAAAACAAAAACAAACATTTACATCACATTGTTACTGCATTGTGTCAATGTATCATAACTAAAATAACACAAATAAATAAAGCATCACATAAATCAACATCATAACAATTATAATAAATTTTAAATTAATAAAGGGATTTAGTTATGAATAAAAAACAAACACCTGAATAAAAAGCATCTACTCTTCGATTGACAAAGCACAAATAAAAACAAATATATATATATATATATATATATAATATAGTAAAGGGATTTACAATAATGGAGAGCTTCAATTTTGTTGTGATTCTCCACCTTCGAAAAGCAAATCTTTTTTGCCCTACCGTTGTCATTTTTTGCTAAGAACTGATGTCCTTAGCAAGGAAAAATGAAGTCCTTTTCTTGTAAATGAGAGCCTCCTCAACGTGCTAAGTAATCAATTAATAGTGTCATGTTGGATGGCTATTAAATTTTCATTTGGCACTTGATAGAAGGGGTTAAGAGAGTCACTTTTTAAAACATTTGGATATAATTAAGTTACAAAATTTTTTAAAGAATAAATTGTAAAACTAAAAAATCTTCCTGCTATTGATTAGTTAATTTACTCAATTTTTTTTAAGGTCTAAGATTAGCTGTGGGAATAATACATGTGTACAAAAATGAAAATTTAAATTATTATAAAAAATTAAATATATAAATAAGAGTAACTGTGATTTGCACTCTTCAATTCATGCATTCAAAAAGGGCAAAAAAAAAAAAAAACTAGTATTACAAAATCATTGCAAATTTTGAATGTGGGATTGGACGACCATGAAATTCAACAGAGTAATATTAAAGAACATCAGTTATTGGATGGTTATGGTGATCTTTTAAGGTTATTTCATGTCACCCTAACATTCTCTCTGTTTGACTCTGTCTTAGTATATAAAAATGATATGGGGATCCTAGAATATGTCTTCTTTCTCCTACAAGATCCAGAGGGACAGAAGATAATCTGTATGTGTGACAGAAAGAATGGCAGAGAGTGCAGTTTCATCTCTACTTGAAAAACTTGCCCATCTTCTGCAGAAAGAGTTACAACCGTTGAAGTCAGCGGCGGACGAAATTGCAAGTCTGAAAAAAGATCTTGCCCATATTTCTGCCTTTCTGAGGGTTGCAGATGCTCTGCAAGAGAATGATGATGAACTCAAGGTGTGGGTTAAGCAGGTGAGAGACATAGCTCATGACACTGAAGATTTGCTTGATGAGCTTAGCCTTCTCCACAGCCATGATCATGAAAACTGGTTCAATGGACCTTTCCATAGAATCTCTTGCAGTATAAGGAATATGAAAGCTCGTTACCGGATTGCCTCGGAGTTGCAAGGCATCAACACCCGATTCAAGAATATCTTAGTGGTTCACAATAGACTACATAGCAGATATTCCTTGCCAGAACAAGTTTCCAGCTCCGCCACTAGTGCAGATGATAATTGGCAGAGCCGTCGCGTGGATGCTGTTCTTGTAGACAAATCTGACTTAGTGGGCATTGATTTCCCTAAGAAGCAGCTGGTGGGGTGGCTTCTCGAAGGAAGTTCGGCTCGTGAAGTAATCTCAGTGGCCGGCATGGGTGGATTGGGGAAAACCACCTTGGCAAAGCAAGTCTATGATGATGTACGAGTCAAGAAACATTTTGAGCTGCGGGTGTGGACAATTGTTTCTATGTCCTCCACAGTTGGAGATCTGCTCAAAGGTGTGGTTCGACAACTCCTTCATCAGATATCCAGAACTGCTTCAGTTACTCGAGGAATTGAGAGCATGAATGATGAAGGGCTAAAAGTTTTGATCAAGGGTTTGCTTCAAACAAGAAGGTATTTAATTGTTTTAGATGATGTGTGGCATTTGTACGAATGGGATGCCTTGAAATATGTATTCCCTCACAATCGTTGTGGGAGCCGAGTACTAGTCACTTCAAGGAATGCTGACGTAGCTTCTACAGCTAGCATGGAATCTGTCGGTAAGGCTTACAACCTGAAACCCTTGCCTGCAGCAGAGTCTTGGGAGCTTTTCTGCAGGAAGACTTTTCAGGCACAACCTTGCCCTTCTCATCTGCAGGAAATCTGCAGTAATATTGTAAGAAAGTGTGAGGGACTACCTCTTGCAATCATAGCAATTAGTGGGGTTTTGGCTACAAAAGACACAAGGAGGATTGATGAGTGGGACATGGTTTGCCGTAGTTTAGGATTTGAAATAGAGGAAAATGACAAACTGGTGAATTTGAGGAAAGTTCTTTCCCTCAGTTACAGAGATTTGCCATACTATCTAAAACCTTGTATCCTGTACCTCAGCATCTTCCCTGAGGACCAGTCCATTGGGCATATGAGACTAATACGACTGTGGGTAGCAGAAGGGCTTGTTGAAGAAAAAGAGGGCAAAAACCTGGAGGAAGTTGCAGAGGACTATGCAAATGAACTCCTGCACCGAAACTTGATTCAAGTGGCACGGACACGAAGTGACGGGCGGGCCAAATCATTTCGCGTCCATGACATTATGCGAGAGCTCATTATTTCTAGGTCAAAGGATCAGAACTTTGCAACAATAGTAGACACACAGAATTCTCAGTTGCCTAATAGAGTTAGGCGCTTAGCAATACATGGTGGCACATTTCTGTCTATGCAGCAAAGCATACCGGGTTCTTATATCCGTTCTTTATTCATCTTTGAGGGTATTCAAATGACATCCTTGGCTAGACTGTTTTCTCTGGCGAACTGTAAGCTCCTCAATGTGTTGGATTTGCGAGGTACAACATTGAGAAGATTTCCTGTTGAAGTGGTAAACCTGTACCATCTGAAGTATCTAAGCTTGCGGAATACCAAGGTGAGTATTATTCCCAGACAGATAGGGAAGCTTCAAAACCTTCAAACACTGGATCTTAAATATACCCATGTCAAGGAACTTCCTGCTGAAATCTCAAAGCTCCAACGACTTCGTCATCTCCTGGTGTACAGTTACAAGTTTGAATACTATTCTTGCTGGAAGTATGGCTTCAAGCTTCAAGCTGAAATAAAAAATTTGCAATCTTTACAAAAGCTCTGTTTCATAGAGGCAAATGAAGATGGGGGGTTTTTAAAGTCCGAGCTTGGTAGCCTAAGTCAACTAAGAAGATTAGGCATTTCAAAATTGAAAGAAGAAGATGGTATTTGGTTGTGTTCATCCTTAGAAAGGCTAAGTAACCTTCGTGCTTTATCTGTCAATTCAGTAGAAAAAGACGAAGCCATTGATCTGCAGCATCTTTCTTCTCCACCCACATTGCTTCAGCGGTTATACCTGAATGGAAGACTGAATACTCTTCCTCACTGGATTCCTTCCCTTCATAGCCTAATGAGGTTATTCTTGATGCACAGTAGGTTACAGAATGATCCTCTAGGATCTCTCCAAAATTTGCCCAACCTTGCACATCTTGAACTACTTCAAGCATTTGATGGGAACACATTGTTCTTCAGGAATGGAGGGTTCAAAAAGCTCAAGGTATTAGGTCTTGACAACTTTGATAAACTTAAATGGGTAGAGGTGGAAGAGGGAGCAATGCCCTGTCTTGAAAAGTTGATCATCCAACGTTGTGAACTGCTCAAGGAGGTGCCGCCGGGAATTCAACATCTGACTAAACTTAATGTGCTTGAATTTTATGATATGCCTGAAGAGCTAATCAAAACAATTTCTATCAAAGAACAGAACAACGATTACAAGATAGTAGAACATATTCCAGAAGTTTATTTCTCCTACTGGACAGGAGGAGGATGGGATGTTTATTCTTTGAAGAGTCTTAGTGATGGGACCATTTGCCCCCAGCCCAGCACTGTCATCAAAAGCCATGAACTTCGTCACAGGAGGTGATTTTCACACTGTATATATGTGCTTGTGTTTGCCAAAGTGTGTGGATTTGAAACCTTTTAGTAAGTTGGACCCTCAAGTGATTGTTAATATTGCTACAGCCCTTAGAGGCATAATTTTTCATGAAGTTTCTGCCTTTTGCTTGGGTCATCATGTCAGATACAAGAATTGTGTTCTTAGTTTGTGTTCATAAATGCAACTGTTGATAACTGGTGTGTGATTTATGTGATGTCCATCTCATAAATCATCAATGTAATATTATATGATGTTATTGGTCCTGTACTTAACTTCAAGTTCCCTTTATCCATCAACTCATTTCCTTCGATATATTAATACTGACTGCTCTCTGTCAGCAAAGTAACAAACTCCTTCTGGGTCCTATCACCTCATTTGCAATTTATATTTACAAGATTCTAGCATTTTACCAAAAGGAACGTGTCTATATTGCTAAATGCACCTCTGAAAATAATTAAAAATCAGATCTTAAGCCACACTTCAACTGGATTAATAGAATAGGCTTTAATTTGTTTCTGGTGCAAGAACCATGTGATTGTTGTTGACTTGGCCTGATGACTTCTCTTAAATTATATGTTCCATATGAAGTGGGAGGGACGTGCTTGAAGTTATGGAGAGGTTGAAAAGCCACCAGTGAATCTCAGAGGACAGAAAGTCAACTACACTGATGCTATGATTTTGTTTTCCTTGAAAAAAATCATCTAACCAACCTGTAATAATTTATGATGGCCACTAAATGAGGAAAATCTTGATTTTAATGAGATCATAGGTATTACTGTTAGAGTAATGTTTCATTACAAAAATTGTTTCTGCACAAGTTCTAAAAAAAAAAAAAAGGGTTTAATGAATTTAATTAGGGAGATTATATGGCGCAGCACTACCTTGTAGACACATATCCTATGTGATTAAGTGATTAAGAATATGATTTAAAAAATCAGTAATACAATCCTATTATTTAGGGTAGGACTTTCATGTAGACCTTTTATATGCAACTTGTACGATCACATAAGACACGTGTCACACTTTCCTTTGTTTGTGCATGCATGATATATGATACAGCAAAAAGTAGTGTTATACCATAGAAACCGCCATCTAATTAATCTCATTTGAACATTTGAATTTTTAACTTAAGATATAACCATCATAAATTTGTGAGCTGAGCAAAATGTATTTACATAATAATGTTATTCTTTTATAATTATTCCTTCTAAACCATAGTTTTTTTAATCTAAGGTATAATAATCATTGGTAAAATTATGACAAGTTAACTTAATCTTAAGTGGTATTTGATTTGCGGAATCATACATTTCCTAGAACCTTAACATTTTCAAAAATATGATTCTTAGATGGTGTTTAGTTCGCGGAACCATACATTTCTAAGAATCTTAATATTTTTAGAAACTAATTCCTAGGAATGTAATTATCGAGAATTTTATATTACCATATTTGGTTTAATTAAAAAGATTCCTAAAAATGTTATAATATTATATTTTAATTAATTTACATATTTTCTAAAATATTATTAAATTATCAAAGTATTATCATTGAAAATTGAATGATTAATATCAAAAAGTTAATTGATTAAGCGTGGCATGCGTAATCAACAATAAAAAATAATAATAGGTAATTATCAATAATGATGATAGTGATTAATAGTAGTTGATAGTAAAGGTGATAGTGGGTGATGATTAATAGAGGTTGGTGGTGATGGGTGAGTGGTAGTCAACAACAATGGATAATGGGCCATATATAATAACAGTGGTGGTCAATAATAATGAATGATGGCCAACGATAGTATATAATGATAAAATATGATCAACGACAACGAGTGGATGATGAATTAAGGTGGTAAGACATTAATGAAAGAATGAATAAAATAATCTTTTTATATAATTAAAATATTCCTATATCATAAGAATGTAAGATACCCACCTCCCTTAATGAAAATATTTGCTCCCTCAATGGAAATATTTGATAGGAATATTACATTAAAATATTCTTAGGAAATGTGAACATTTTCAAGAAAAGTTTTCTAAATTTTAAACTAAATATAAAAATATAACATTCCCTTAAAATACTTTAAAAAAATATGAGAAAATTTTTACAATAGCACCTTAAAAGTTTTTTATAATGTGTTATTCCTAGATTGTTGTTTACCTTTTAGTAATGCATGAAACGTAGATATGGGGTTACAGAAAAATATTACGTGGAGCAACCATATTTTTTATTTGGTGACAGAGCTACTCTAATTTGATTGCAGCTAATTGTAGACATGCACAACTTGCATACGAGAAACCTGCGGCCAGCCAACGATGAGTTGAACATTATTTTCATTCCATGCCAATTTAATTTTTATTTTTAATTTAACTAATGACAAATTTCATTTAATTAAATCTTTTTATTCACCTATTTCACATCTTATTATCTTATTAGTTAAAATAATGACTTAAAATTACAAAATTTAATATCATGTCATTCAATACTTGTATTAACACTCAATATATCTATATAATAAAAAAAAATTAAGTATTTATATGAATTAAAATAATATTATATTAAATAATAAAAATAAAAAATAAAATGATTATTGTTATTTGCACTAATCAAAGTTATATATTAAATTTAAAGTATACTATCGTGGAAGTATAGGAATACATCACATTAGATTTTATAACTCTATGGCATCAATTTTATTAATAAAATTAGAAATAAATTGATAAAGGGATTCAGTTGAATCAAATTCAATTTTATCAAAGGCTAAATTAAAAAAAATATTAAATATTGAAAAAACTTATATCTATAAAGAATTATAATAATATTTTAGCAAGTAATAATCTTTGCATTTCCTTTTTCAAATTTTTTTGTCAGAAATTACATAACATGGGCAAACTTATTTGTTTTTTTCTTTAATAATTCACTCTCCATCACAAATGAATTTTAATAAAAATATTCAAGACAGAAAATCTAATACTCCATTTTTTCCTGAGTCTTTAAGCTACTATTAGACTATCTGAGGATTGCTTAATTGAGTTGTTTAGGATTTTTTTATTAATTTTTTACTAGGTCCCATATTGCCACATTATTTTGTACCCCTTTAAGCAACTCAAGCAATTTTATCCCACAATGGTAAGTTTCTTAAATGGACTCCATAACTTATCTCACTCCTTTATATT
>JANHAO010009695.1:0-18187 GCA_026873985.1 Saraca asoca
GAAAATCCACTACGATCTCACAATTAGAATATCAATGTCCTCATCACTTTTCCAAGGAAGTTTCTGAAGAAATTTAACAACAAAATACTATTTTTCAGGAATTTCACATATAAAGGCTTCTATATAAAAAACTTGATATCTTAATACACGATTACTATGAAATAAATCTTTTGTTCTAGAATTGTTCACTAGGGTCTAAAGTGTTAGTAGCTCGCTCAGCCGGAGCTGGGATGCTATCGGTGAGCCTGTGGAAGCTGTTCAACAAATTATACTGCTAAGAGCTTTTAACATGAATATCTTGAAAAATCAACTGTAGAGTTACTACGAAATAAATCTGATGATCTAGGATTGCTCACCATAGTCAGAAGCTTCAGCTGCCATCTCATCGTCGATAAACACCTCGCCGATAGGCCGGAAGAGCTGCTGGCCAAACAGGGGTAGGATGAGAGAAGGAAGAGAAGCTCTGGTTGCTGCTGGGTTATCAACCATGAAAACACGTCGGAGAGGGAGGACGGCGAAAGGGAAGAAAGGAACAACCGGCCAGACAAGCTATCTCGCCGGAAGTGAGCTCACGCTAGCAGGCTAGAACGACAACTGGCCGAACGAAAATGGAAAGCAATAGGCTCGCCGAAGGAAGACAACGCCAGCTGGGCTGTTATGCTCGCCGGAGCCTGGCCGAAGGTCGCCGGTTCGTCTGGAGAAGAAGGAGGGAGCCAAAGGAGAGAGAAAGAGCGTCCGAGTGAGAGGGAGAGAGAGAGAAGTTCAGCCATGGCTTCTAGAGAAGCCCAGAATGGCCGAAAAAAATAGAGAAAGCCGGTGACCGACTACAGGCTTGGCCGATTTTGAAATTATTATTTTTTTTTTGAAAAATTACATTTTAACCCCTGAAGTTTATATAAAATCAAAGTTGGCCCCACTCGAAAACAAAGCTTTTCAGTTTAGTTCCTAAAATTCTTTCATTTTGGTCCTTTTAGAATTTCAAATTTTATTTTAAATTTTTCTTTTCATTTTTTCTAATTTTTCCAAGTGTTACATATTACCGGTTCACGATCTCAAGCTCGTTAAGCCAGCGAGTTTGGATCTTTGATTAGCTAAGGCTCCTTGCGTAGCGACCTCGTGGTCTGACAAGCTCGTTTCTTTTGCTGGACTTGGATGTTTGCCGACCCACTTCACAGTGCTGAATTCCCCCTATAACAATTTGAAACAAGAAATGATAAATAATATATTCTTTTTCATAAAAATTAATAAAATGGAGTAGAAAAATATGGAAATTATGTAATATAAAAAGTAAAGAATATTCAATATTAAAAATAATAAGATATAGAAGAACTTAACCTAAATTTTCTCGCTTGAAATTCAAGTTTCAATTTATGACTTAGAAAACTCATATGTCCTCAATCTTATGAATTATTATTGAAAATATTTTATCATAAAGAAACAAATTAATAAAAAATAATTTTAATAAAACTTAATATAAATAATTAGAAAAAAAATTGAGATATTGATAATATGGATACTCACCTTTTCTTTTCCAATGCACCAAAGTATATATAATATTATAACTTTTAATTATTTAAAGGAATATTATAAAATAATTTCATTTAAGTCCATGTTGTGAAAAACAACTTGATTAGAATTTAATAAAAGCAAGAAATCCAATAAAATACATCAAAGCCATCAACATTTAAAAACCAAAAGTACTACAACTTTAAAATCTCATTTTTGACTACTCGATTAAAAACCTTAAATCATAAATTAAATCAAAAAAATAAATTAATAAAACTTTTACCAATAAAACAATATTCATCCAATTCTTTGAATTCTAAAATTCTTTAAAAAAAATTGAGAATAGGTTTGAAAATGAAGACAAAGTTATCGATTAAAATAAGGAAAATAATTGTCAATTAAAATAAAAATAATGTTAAATATTATTTTATAAAATAATATCTTTATCATTCATCACATTCATTTCATAGTATAAAATATAAAAATACTCTAAATGCTTCATATTCACTTTTGACAATGAAATATTTAAATCTTTATAAACTATTACATTAACTTCAGATTATGTGACATCAAAATTTTATACAAACAAAATATTCACTGCAGAAATTTGAGTATCAAAATTCTTCGAATGCTATCATATTCACCTTAGATATTGTAAGTTTTTAAGAATATTTCAATTTTAATTAATATCTTATTTTGTATGCAATTATGAATATAAAATAATAGAATATTTTAGACATCTTTTTATTGGAACTAATTAGACATGAAAATTATCAATTAAAATAAGAAAATTAGTTTACATCGTGCATAATAACATTAAGAACAAAGAATTAAAAAAAAATCTAATCACAAGTTAATAACGAATTAGAAAGGCACGGTTAAAATTTTGATTATGAACATAAAATTTCATATATGCAATATCTTGAATCCAAAAACTCAAAATAAAAAATTTTGATGTTAATAATATGTTGTAAAAATAAAATAATAATATCAGAGAGATAAATGAAAAGAATCAAAATAATATGAAGAAAGTTTTCTCTTATTCACAACTATATAAAATCCTTATTACAATTATTCATATATAGGACTTCAAATTCTAAAAGAGAATCAAAGATAAATTCAATCAAAATAACTCATTAAAACTTATAAATAAATCAAAATAATTTTATAGACATCTACGTGGATATAATATTTATAATAATATATGAGGTGTGAGAATTATAATGAATGAATTGTGTAATTGATATTTTTTAGAAGAAAAATGTGGTTAAGCGCATTCAAAAAGGTGATTTATTTGTTGTGCATAGAAATTTGGGGACCATATAACGTGAAAAAAAAAAGTTAATCATTTAATATGATTTGTTGCAAGCTTCAACCCATTTCCTTTGTCTTTATCGTGGTTTTGAACTTTGATTTCTTTGGAAAATGAAAAATCAGGGAAGATGGGAACAAAAGGAAAAATTATATTTATAAAATAAAAATGAGAAGATAATTCTAATTCTATTCTCTTTTAATTTTTTTAACTTTCAAAGTACTTATTAACGATTCATGAGATCCACTGTCTGCTTGTACAGTGATAACTGCTTAAAACGGTATCATGCTCCATCATACTCTAATTTTTTAGGTTTGATATCAAATGATGAAAATTCATGGCAAAAAAAGTGATTGGTTACTCTCAATTTCTTTAAGAAATTAAAAGTGTAAATTTAGAAGAGAGATATAAAATATTTTTTTGCATCAAAATGATGGATTTCGATTAAAATAAAAACTATGAAATCCAAAATAAAATATTATATTTTATATTTTTTAAATTTATTTCCTCAATTTTTCAAGAAATTTAAATGACCCACATCTAAAAAGAAATTTGGATCCCACAAAAAGAGAGAGATAAAGTTCTCTATGTCAAATCCTTAAGTTGATTTAATCAGTAAAATTCATTGTTTTAGATTATCAATATCTAAATTTTAAAGATTAAGTAATCCATAAACATTATTGTATCCTTCCCTTAGTCCCCTATAATGATAACCAACAAAGCAAAAAACTAAGACCTTATAACTGTTCCGCGATTATAATCATAGACTCTTTTATCATGCCATTTCCGAGAGGCAGCAAGAGCACGTATTAGAGTCACTCCGAGCATGCCATTTCATTTAAGGTATATGTGTGACCTAAGACATAATTTGATCGAGAGTATCTCCTGATGTACGCACTCCAGCGACTTCAGTTTGGATAAGCTTCAAAGTCGCCTCAATTCGTGCTCTCCTCACTTTAGCTACCAGCCAGCATAGCAAATAGTCGGAATTTTGGTTCATACAATTTGGAGGAATCCAACACTTTCCCAGGCTGATAAGGAAGGTTTGGCACTACCAGTAACCACTGTCATTATACTATTTTGTCATGTCTTATATTTACATTATTCCAACTTGACTTGTTAAAACTTTAAGAAGACGAATTTTCCTCTTCTGTCCACCGAATAGGACTCACTAAATATCTTTACAAATTGATACTTTCACGTATTGGCACTCACATTACACCTTGCAAACCTGTGACTTGGCGTGTGATAAAATCTTAACAGAAAGAAGAGAAAGTAATTGTATCTTATCTATTTAATGCTCATCCTGTCCCCATAAAAAGCAGAAAGAATGCTTGCTTTGCACGAGCCTCTGTAATCCCACTAGACCTGTTTTCCCTGAAGAACGAATATCAAATTATCAATGTTCTGTTTCTAGGCATAAAAACGTCCTCCCTCCTCCTTAATTTTTCAAAAGTGAACAACTACTGCAAGGGTAAGAACTTCAAGATCAAACCTCAGGCCTATGCAGCTTGTTTTTTTACTGCTAAATTACATTTTTGCAGTTTCACCCAACAATCTTTTGGTATATGACGGGAAGAGGAGGTAACGCTGTCAGAAAACAAAGGGCACCAATTCTATGCAAAAGGTGCTTGACATGAACCATTATAGAAAATTCTAGAACAGCATGACAATTAATTTTTACATTGCCAAAACAAACTTGTTTAGATACATGGACATCAATTAGATTTTGAGAACACACAAAAAAGGGACAACATTCATGTGCAATGTCACATATTTACATTGGAGGCAAAATACAGACAACCACGTTACAACATGAAGAATACTCATGAATTGTGAAAAGAGAACATCCATATTTTCTCACCATTAGGAATAACACACAAGTCACTATTGATATTGTGGAGCTGAATCAACTATGGCAACAATCTTCTTCTGCAGCTCAGGCTTGTTCGCTCCTACAAGTTTGTCAATCTGTTGTCCATCTTTAAGAAAGAAGAAAGTTGGGGTGGCTTTAATATCCCATGAAGTGCTGAAGTCCTGCAACATACAAACACATGCTAAGGACTCAACAGCTGGAGGTACTTGAAAGTTGAAACCTTTTTATGCCCACATATTAGAGAACTATTGTAAGTTAAACTGATATTTGTTATGAACAATAATTACATGATCATAAACTTACAGTTAGTTCGTCAACATCTACTAGTAAGAACATCAAAGAAGGGTATGTCTCGGATAACTCGCAGTAATATGGTGCAATCATCTTACAAGGACCACACCATGTTGCACTGAAGTTTGCAATTACCTGTTAAAAAGATAGCTTCGATATCAAATTGTCCCCAAAGAATTAAACCGTTCTCATAACAAAAACAACGCCAAAAGAAAATGCACTGGAAAATCTAAAAGCAATTAATTGTAATATAAATTGGCTTAAAAAAAATAGAAGGGCCCAACTTCAGAGTGTGTGTGGGGAAGAGATGAGAAGGGGGGGGGGGGGGCGTAGTAACCTTCCAATGGGGGAATCTGGAGGGTGTAAAGAGTGTCATGAATAAATGGAGAGACTATTGGTTGATACATGAAAACCTTGCCCTTGAAATATGCATCAGAGTTAGCAACAAATTCTACAATGTGTCTCTTTGATATGGACTCTAAAATGAAGGTTTTTCTATCTAAGTACAAAATTCGCATTCCTATAAGGGCAATCAAAGCTTTGTAGTCACAAGCTGGAAATAAAGGTTCATTAATGCGGCAAAATTGGTATCCAGTGACAAAAGATGTTAATGTTACCATATATAAACATGCATGGTAAAATAAGGTATAAAAAAGTTTATTGTTGAGCGAAACTAACACAACAAAGTGGTAACAGGAATTCAGATAGCATTGAATATCACCATCCTACAAAAACAATTAAGATGGAAAACTTACAATCTTGCCATCCCTCCTTGCTTCTGCCAACTTTTGGTCCCAGGATTCTTTGGTGGTAATTAGTTGCACATTCCCAGAAGCAAACTCCACATGATGATCAGAGTCAGAATCCTTTGTTTCAGGCTACAAGCATTAAAATCGTTAAACTTTGAAATTATTGACTTATTGACAAAAGATGTAGACCATACAATAAGAAGTAATATTAAGGTTCCATAACGCTTGCAAAACTGTTAAAAAAATTTTAACTCCTGGTAGTCAGTGGCGAGGAAGGAACAAAAATATCAGGAGGCTGCTTGGCTGAAAGAAGGCTTCAATTTTATGCTACAGTTACTAATAGAGCTAACTTTTAACCTCGTAGGCTGTGGGTAAATATTGCATCATGCCAATTGACTAGGTATTACATAAGAACATCTTAGACAAGTAGAGTGGGGTAAGATAGAGAGATTCTGAAATATAATTATGGTAAATATGAGCCCTCTACCACAAAAAATTAAAATCAAGGAAGAAAGTGTAAAAAAGGAAGACAAAGAAGAAGAGATGACCCGAAGGAAAGCCCAAGAAAGAAAGAAAGAATAATGTGGAAAAGTGAAAAAGAAACATTCTGGAACAGCATGAACAAGCAATTGCAACATCCCTGCAAACCAACAAAGGTTGATAATCTTTCATTACTATAAATGCAAAAATTGTGACTCACTGGAAAAATAGTCCTTTCAGTGCCATCTTACTTGTTTGTTCATTTCCTGCCCTTTTATTAATATCTTTCACATTCGTGCAACCGTCCATCTTCAAAAGTTATGTCAATTTGTCTTAGATTCTCTATACAGATTACATATTCAAAGTTCAGTTCCCTATGTGGAAGCATAAAGAACCTTGGATAAAGTTACACCCTATCCAGGAGTTGCATTTGCATTATTAACTTATAAAGCAGATATGTATCCAAATCATTGGACACTCTTATTGACTGTAGTTTCAGATGGTAGAAAATTAGTTTTACGCTGTTTGCCTCTCTAATATCATCTCATCTTCCTAAGCAAGTGATAGAACATGACTAATATCACAACATACTACTAGAAAGTAGAAACTCCTTTTCATTGGTTGCCTGCAGAGTTCCTTTGAGCAAAAGATCATTGGCTGATATTTAAATACTTTGGTACAATTGCGCATGCCAAGAATGATCCACTCTCACCCAGTTTTCACTAGTTGTGACATCCCATTGTTTCTTCGTTCTTGCTTTTCTATTATCCTTGCATAATCTATCTGCTGGTTGCTACTTACAACTAGATATCAGTTTGCATAGGCAGGTTCAGGATGTAAAAGTTTAACTCCAGTTGTGGATGACACAAAAGGAACCTTTTGGCTAAAAAGAAAAGGCATAATAATAAGCCATGTGTTCAAGTTACAATAGCAAGGCTTCCTAAATCGATCCTCATAAACTGTTACTTGGAAAATTATTTGCAGCAGTAGTGATAAATTTAAGACTTCTGGCGTAAGGCTACAGTGTTTGTTGAAGATGATAGTTTATCATAAATTGATAATGAGGAAAGTTTAAAAGAGGGAGGAGCGAGGGCTTCGGAACTTCAACAACAAATGAGCATAATGATAAAGGTTATGATCAAAGTATCCATATGGGTTCACCTTAGCAGCACAAATTCCCATTTAGTTTTGAAAGCCAAAACTTGTGAACTTTAATTGTTGTATTAATATATGTAATTGAACCCTGAAAGCAGAAAAAACAACAATTCAATAGAATACTTTGCAACAGTTCATCGAAATAAACAAAAGAGTAAAGCTAACCAAGTCGCATATTAATTGGTAAAGTATTGGATGCAAATTATAAGTTTTTGTTGCATTAAAAGCATCAGGGTAATGAATTCTACTGCTTATATTTTTACTGAAGTTGAAAGGGATATATATCAAAATCAGATTAGATATAGCACATCCTCTTATTTAAGTAATACCAAAAGGAGAAACAAAGCTATCAAAGTATCTTGAGATAGACATGTTAGTATAATATACTATCAAAGTTTATTTTAGATATTAAAGATTCTCATTTGGGAGGAATTTTCCAAACCATTTAATGATTCGTATTGTCACTCACTTTGTAAATGTTCATTTAATATATGTCAGTATTCACTTCCTTAGTTATCTGTTTAAAAATGGAATCACGGGCAACTCAAGTCTTAGAGAAAGAAAAAACCCCACTTATATTTAGTAATAATACATTCTTAACACTTTTAGTAGAAAACAATAAAGACAGCACCCTCCATTCCTTTGCAATCATGGAAGAATAAGAGAGTACTTGGTTGAAGTGAAAATGGAACAAGTGATGAGAGTTCAAGACAAAAGTAGGCAATGCATTTAGACACATTCTCAAATTTTCAATTTCAGCCATGGTCCCTCCACTCCTACTATTATTTCACTCCTCCCAAGCACGCCTTAAGTGCTTGAAAAATGCAAAGCAAAGATATTAGATGGCTACTACAGCTCTTCATTGTTGAATCCATTCTCACAATCTTATCAGAACATTGCTTTGGTTGCTGAGAAAAGGAAAGGGAAAAAAAATCCTGGGTCTTTCAAAGCAATTTGTCTCAACAACAGACTTTCTAAATTTAAGATTTAAAAGTTTCCATATTAAATCAAATACTCATGCAACCAAACAAATTAGAGAAGGAAACAAACACCAAAACCAGAAACCATGAAAAATTGAAGATGCTAACACAGCGTAAGAATCCAGTGTTAAAATTAAGATCAATTGGGTTCTAACAGCTGTTTACTGCAATTATAGAAGGCATGAACAATACCTAAATTGACAGATTTGACGCGCAGAGAAAAACGAGTTCGACCACTGCAACCTCTGAAAGAAACTGCAGAGAGAATCAAAAACGAATAGTTTCTCGAGGTTATTAATTTGGATTGAACGCAGGCCCTCCTGCTTTGAAGTCAGACAACAAATGATCGTTATCTTATACCTGGACAATTATTCAAATTCCCAAAATGACCTCGTCTGTGTTGCTAATCGCTGAGTTATACACCGAATTAATTAAAATAGAAGTATGACTTGTGTACTGAAAAATTTTATTAAATTTTAACAAAATTTGTAATCCTAAACACTTTTTTATAACAAATAATAAAAATTACATGAAAAAGAATTTACAGAAAAACATGTAACTTTTTTTTATGCACAGACCAAAGCATAACCTGAGAACAGTGAATAACACCCAGGATACATCGACACTTTATAAAGCAGTTGTGTTCACGTATCAAAAAAATTTTTGATACCGACACTCATCGACATTGACACGAAACGTGTAAAGGTCGTATCCGTAATTTTAAAAAGTTCAAACACCCGTTTCCTATTTTAACACGTGTCAAGCTCGATTTCGGGACCGTGTCCATAATTTTAAAAAGTTCAGACACGTATTCCTTATTTCAACACGCATGTCAAGCTCGATTTTCAACTTATTATTTATTATATCCTATTATTTAATATTATGAGTATTTATTTTTATATAAAAAAATAATAATTATAATATATATTTATAAATAAACATAATATTTTTTAATATTTATAAATATAACCCTACATTTTTATTATTTGCACGTATCCCTCACGTGTCAGTGTCCTATATTTTTTGAAAATGTCATATCCTTGTGTTCGTATCTGTGTTTTTCCGTGTCCGCATGTCGGTGTCCGTGTGTAATATAGAATAATACTCTCTACATTTTTTTATATTTATTATTTTCTTGTTTTTCTTTTCATATTAAAACAGAAAATTTTTATTAAAAAAGGACTGAAACAATAAAATTTGTTAATATATATATTAAAAAAAAAAAGAGCATAAATATATTGAAGTATAGACAGCGTTGCCCTGACAGTAAAATAACTATGAAAGGTAAATGTTCTCTTTTTACGATGTACCGACAGACATGAAAAGAACGAGTCGACAATGAGGGCACAAAAAATAACGTTCAAACGCAGCCGGCCACCCATTTGAGTCATGCGCTGCGTCATCTGACTAAAAGATTCCCTTTCCCTATTATGCCTATGTCCACTCCCATCCTAAAAATACGAGGCAATTTTTTTTTCATATTTATTTTTATAAATATTAATTTATTCGATTTTATTTATTGATTAATGTTTATATAAAAATTAATTTATTTGATTTTTGATAGGATTGTAAGAATAAAATCAATCATTAAAAATGCAGCTGTAGGTCTTCTCGTGAGAGCATTACAATTCCAGAAATGATATCAAATCTGATTTTCAATGGACGACAGAATCTCGAAAGTCTTGGTAGTATAACACTTCCACTTTGAC
This sequence comes from Saraca asoca, assembly GCA_026873985.1. Classification (NCBI taxonomy): domain Eukaryota; kingdom Viridiplantae; phylum Streptophyta; class Magnoliopsida; order Fabales; family Fabaceae; genus Saraca; species Saraca asoca. The sequence continues at coordinate 10,059 of JANHAO010009695.1, forward strand.
ACAGAAATTCATTTAGTAAATTAAATTATATATTGAGAGTATGTATCAAAGATTCAAAGCATCCCTAGAAAGCGCTGAGATGACAAGCAAATAATTTCATTTATATTGGCAAGTATTAGTGGGATCATAGAATATTGTTTTTCTCTGCATATTGAATTTAATGGCAACCCTTTGATAGTTATTTTCATACCAGGTTATTTTTGGATGTGAGTCCTTTGAATTTTGCAAGGAAACTGACAAAAATAAATTTAGAAGATAAGAGGTAAGATATAATTTTTTATTTTGAATTTATGATTTTTTTATTGAAATTTATTATGCCGATATAAAAAAAATTTATCTATATCTTTTCTAAATTTATCCCTTCGATTTTTTTAAAATTTTAGAGAATTCAAATCCATTATTTTTAGTTAAACAAGAGAGATAAATATAAAATACATTACACATAAATGTTGTAGATCACTAGATCCTAGTATAAGTTTTATGATATCACACATAAAAGTGTGTTATGTTTATTTCAATCTTGTTATTCACATATTTCTCTAGTTGCTTAAAGATTTTAGATTATAAGTTTTAATAAAGATTTAACATCAAATTTACTATATTATGTATATAATTTAATTATGAATTGAACCTATAATAAATGCACAAAGTTATAATTCCATTGTATATTGTTATTTTTTGTACAATTCTGGATGAAAAATTTACGAAAATATAATTTTTTTTACAAAGATAAAAAATATATTTCAATTCAAAATTTTTTAGATTATGTATAACCAAACATAACCCTGAAATTAGTTGATAAGAATAAGGACACCTTACACCAAAGGAAAAAGCGCAGAAAGGGTAATGAAAAGAAAGAAAAGTAGACATTATCTCGAGACCAGAATGCATTGGTAGGGTCACGCGGAATTCAATGAAAGTATCAATCTACAAACAACAAATAATAATGAAGATGAGAGATGCTACTGCTGCCCACGTTGTTTCTGGTGGGAAAAAACCTGTTGCAGTGCTAAACATGGATGGCTGCTAGCTTGTGTTGGATTTGAAATCCCTTTTCATTCATGCCAGCCTGGATTGCTTTCAGATGATAATTAGGTACAATGATATTTTCAACACGGTTGTCCAATACAGAGCAACAATTACAATAAACCAAACTTCAATCATTACACAAGCTTCTTCTTGTTCAAATTTGGTTATATTCTAGACACAAAGTTCATATAAAATTAAAATTTAATTGATATAAATTTAAGTATATGTGAAACTATTAACATTTTTTTACATCAATTTCATAAAAATTTCAAAATCTAATTAATCAACCTTTTTGTGAAGAAAAACAAAATAATCATTCAGACTTCAAGTTTAAATTCATATATTTTTACAAGATTATAGTAAAAATTTATTAGCCATCTTGTATGCGATAACTGAAAATCAAATATATAATTCACATCTTTAGTCAAACAAAAACTTAATAACTCTGCTTCATAAACTAAATAGTAATTTCAATTACATAAAATACATTATATATATAGTGACAGATGCAATATTCTAGGTTTGCAATATTCTGATTTCAAATCTAAAATATTAAAGAGAGGAAAATTTAATAAAACAACATACATCAAATATTTATTACAATTGTTACAACAAATTACATTACATAGTTTGTTTATTATTGCATCAAATTATTCACTACAATTGTTACAACAAATTACATTAGACTGTTCTCGACAATTGTTACATCAAATCATACTATTCACTATATCAATTCAAGAGTAATTTGAGAATGGAGGAAAAAAAAAAGGAAAGTCATAACCTTCTCAAAGAGAGTTTCAAAATTTATAATTAATCCTTGAAATCCTTTCAAAAAAAGGACATAACCCATTGATTTGCTTGTTATCTCATCCCTTCCCTTCCTTAACAGTGTATGCACATATCACTTATGGCAGAGAGTCATGACTACAACTTACTCTTGCATCCAAACATGTCACAAATGATGGAGTCATGACTATAGCTCACCCTCTTGGTTTGCTTTTTGCTGTTGATCTTGATTTTGGCTCGTTCTTTTGATTTCCTTCTCAATCCCTTTTCTTTTTGTCTTTGATCATGACTCAATTAAATAGATCTTTAATTACTAGATCTATTATCAATTATTTCTGTCAAATCTTTGTGAACTCTGATCAAAGATCAAATTACAACAGCTTATTGTAAATTTATACAGAGAAATCGTGATCGAATAATCCTTTGACATAAAAGAATTCTGATCAGATAATTCTTTAACATTTGTAACTATCATTAAAATCTCACTAACTTCCATGATAAAAAAAAAAGAGAGAAATAATTTGATAATAATAAAACCTTAAATAATTAAGAAGTGGAAAGCGCACAATGTTTATGAGGGTAGATGGCAGAAAGTTTTAGACAAAAGAAGAAAAATCAAGGAAGCTGAAATCACTGACCTAATGGAGTAAGAAAATTTAGCTGCTAGACATTGTTGAGTTTGTGAAAAGGGTGACACAGTCAAGAGACTTAAATAACCAATGACTAGGGTTACGGATGGGCCGCGATTGGTTACGAATTTAGACAATAGAAAAAACGGGTTTTGAGTATGATCGTTGGGTAAAAAGTATTGGGCCTTGAGTATGATCGTTGGGTAAAAAGTATTGGGCCGAGCCCAATCCGTGTAGACTTGAAAACTCAAATTGAAGCACGTGTCAGTTGGTAGATAATTTGGTTGAAGCATGGTGTGTGCTGGTGGACTTGAGGAGATAAAACCAATTATTTAGTAAAACATGTTTTTTCATTAAATTAGGTTTGGATTGGATGTCCAAGATTATTTCAAAAAGTATTTCTCATGCTTCTGCTCAAAGTTCGAGACCCTTCTATAATATCCAGGTGAACATGATATATGCCGAGCTGCATCAGCAAAATGCAGTGGCTGGGTTTTTTGAGGCTGCCGAGCCTTGATGACATGGTACTAAATTTGCTAAAGCTGCCGGTGTTGGTATTTCTATGCCTGAAACCGCGGAGATAACGCCTGTAAAACTCCATGAATTTGATTCTTTGGAAGGTGCTTCAGTTAAAGATGGTAGTGATATTGTTGATGCCGATGTGGTATTTCTAACTTCCAAACACTTCAACAATGTCGGAGGACGCCGGAGAAATAGTGCAAATTCCATTGGATTACAATGAAATGAAAGGTCCAGAATTGCAGGCTACCAAGAATGTGGAACAGGATGTTGCCAAGCATGTAAGTGGTGCTGACTTAATTAAGAAAAGCAGTTCAAACACCGGTCATTGAATTTCCTTCTTTTTGTGAAACAGACAATTATTGATAGGCAAAAAAAAATAATAATAATAATAAATAAATTTAGGACATCTTTTAAATTGTCAATTCTTTGAACATTTAGAACATAGAAACATATGCTCTTTTGGAAGAGAGGATTACAGTTTTAACTACTTTGTAATCGTGCTTTAGGTGTAACTTTGGCTATCAGCACTTGTGACTTCTTCTTTTGTATGAGGACAATTTCAGTTACAACTCATATAAATGATAAAGCTTCTTTTTTGTTTTGATTGTTCTGTACACAATTTTTTCCCATCTTATATAGGTTCTGTTTTATTTTGATTGAGTTAGTGAACTTATTCCCATTAAATGATATAGGGAGCAAATAAACAGGATCCAAAAACTTAATTATCTAGACTGATTATTTGGTGATGTTGTTCAGATAGAACTCAATATGTATACTATATCCAATTCTTAGAAACAATCTATAAAATCACATAAATTCCCTTCCCCAGCAGTAGGAGAATGTTGATACTAATTTTATTGAGACAAATACTCCAATAACATTCAAATGAATTTAATCTTTTTCCTAGTAGTGGTTTAGAAAATAACTACAGATACGGCAATCATGGGAGGGTGAAAAAAAAAAGGCTAAACTTATGAAATTAAAATCTTAGGATCTTGAAGGAATCAGATAAGAAAGTCACACTTTACATTTGGAATTATATTCAAGTTGTTCCTGTCCATTTGGAAAATATTCATGCCTCTACTTTTTGATCTTTGCTTAAACTTGAGAAAATTCTCATGCAAAAATAGCTATTCAATTATGGGGTAAGAGGAATTGTTTCCTTAGATTTTTCCTCCGAATATGATGGCAAGTACTCAGAGTTACATCCTCTGATATCTTCGATCATGCTGATGACTTCCTCCATGGAAGGCCTTGTGTCAGGCACCCTTGCTACACATGCCATTGCCAGTTGCAGCATCTGCACAAGTTCTTCTTCAATATTCTGATACCTCATTAGGTGAACATCAAACACTTCAGCAGTCCATTCCTCCCTAACAACAGATTGGACCCACTTTGGAAGGTCAACCACATCATCATGCCCTGAATACTGCACTGGTGTTTTGCCGGTCAGCATTTCAAGAAGGAGGACGCCAAAGCTATATACATCAGACTTTTGGGTGGATTTTCGGGTTTCTATAACCTCAGGTGCTTGGTAGCCTGCACTTCTGGAGAGCACAGAGAAACTGATAAGAGGAGTTAAGCCAAAATCTGATATGCATCCTTGGAGATCTGCTGTGAGAAGGATGTTAGATGATTTTATATTGCCATGTACAAATTTTCTTCCACTGGCCGTGTGAATATGTGCAATACCCCGAGCAGCTCCAAGTGATATCTTCAATCTGGATTCCCAATCTAGTGGAGTTCGTCCAGTTTCCCTGGTTCCTGTAGTCAATTTTTACATTGTATAAAGAAAATGCATTATGAAGTACTATGAGTAAGTTGCACATTTTGCAATTTTCAGAATTCAGCTGAAGAAATGTATTAAACCAATGGATAGTATTCATAAAAGATATCTTCAAAAAAATAAAAACTATACTATCTGTGTTTTGTATATTTGTCTGCTAGACATGCATCAACGGCGTGTATGTTCATATAATAGTATTTTGACCAAACTTGGAATTAGATGTAGATAATTGAATTTACCGTATCACTTTGTTGGCAGGAAATGAAGTTATAAAACAGGTGAATTTTGTTGTCATTGGCACAATATTTGCGATATAGATAGGATATTATGTTTCTTGAAATCCTTAGTCAGTATTGATATTATATGTATTAGACAAGAGATTGGCTTATCTAAAATTATGTTCTTGAGTTCCTGACATCTATAATAACAAAAGAAGCCAATGAAAATCCAAGCCTTAAACCACTTGAATCAGGGAAAAAAAAAAAAAAACAAGTGCAGGAAGACAGAACTAACCATGCAATAATCTGGCAAAGCTTCCAGCTGTTAAGTAGTCATAAACTAGTAACTTCTCATCCTTTGAATAGTAGTAAGCACGAAGAGGGATAACATTTGGGTGCTGACCAACCCTCTGCACATTCTCCATTTGGTGCTCAAAATCCTTTTTCCACTCTTTTAGTCTCTTCACAACCACTATGGTTCCCTCTTCCAAGGCAGCTTTATAAGTCGTCCCGCAACTTCCCTTCCCAAGAACTTCAGCAGAAGCTCTTAACAAATCCTCAAGATCAAAATTATGAGAACAACCTTCAAAAAATATCAACTTGTTCTTCTCAGGCTCTTGCACTCCACTTCCAAAGTCCTCCTTAAGCTTCTCACCCTTCTCTTTTGGCGCTACATTTTGTTCACTGTCTTCTTTCTTGAAACAGCACAATACTACAATCAGAAGTAGAACAAACAGCATTGTAGCACCCACAAAAGCAATTGCAAGTATGACCCCTGTTGTCAGCTTTTTCTTGGATGGATCATGTGGTTTTTGAGAGATTTTTGGTGTGTCAGAGGAAGGAGAGGGAGATGGGGAAACTGAAGAACATTGGTTTAGAGGTGGCCCACATAGCAACAAATTCCCTTTAAATGAGGATGCAGGAAACTTCTGGAGGGTTGAAGGAATTGGACCATTTAGGTAGTTGTAGCTCAAATTCAAATTCTTAAGCCTTGGAAGGTCAATATCAGGTACATGTCCACTAAGAAAATTATTCTGGAGGTTTAGTCCAGTTAGACATTTCGAGTTTTGAATCAAGGCAGGAATTTTCCCTGTGAAAATGTTGTAAGACAGATCAAGAAAGTTAAGCCAGGGAGGAAGAGAATCTGGAATCTCACCCGAGAAATTGTTATGTTGCAGATATATAAAGCGGAGGGAAGGAAGGGAAAGTATGTCAGATGGAAGGTTTCCACTCAAGCTGTTGGATCTAAGACTCAGGATTCTGAGGCCATTCAGCTTACCAAGTGTGTTGGCTGGGAGAGAACCACGCAGTCCAACACCCGGAAGCCGGACAGCTAGCACATGGGAGCCATCCGAACTGCAAGTGACTCCTACCCAAGAAGTGCAGATTGAGGTAGCAGGCTTCCAGTTGATTTTTGGACCATGATGAATTGAAGCAGCAAAATAAAGAAGGGCTTGCTTTTCTGAATTTAAATCAGCTAAGTTTTGGGAACATAAAAGCAGTAGTAAAATAGGTAGTGTGGCAAAGTAGGGCTGTAGCATCATAGAGTTTGCTCGCAAAAATGTTCACCAAGCTGCTTGAGACTTTTTGACTGCTCTCAGCAACTCTACTTCTTCCCCTAGCAATGGAAGAGATGGGTGTAAAGTTAGTGTCTTCTAGTCATAATAGTATTGCCAAAGGAAAAGTTGCTGCATGAGAGCTTTGTCATATACTCCTTACGACAGAGGTAAGAAATATGCTAGCCTGTCTAGTTCCTGATGAAGGATTTCTACATTTGATAATGAAAGGCACGCAACATATAATTAATGAAGTTGTATGTTCTATATCATTTTGGGAATGATTTATTCTTCTGAAGCATATACTAAAATATTAAATCATCATATCTACTCCCTTCGTGCTCTTCTAAATCATCATATCTACACCAAGAAGGTGGTATCTTTTCTTACAAGGACAATAAGAAAGAGTAATTTCAGGGCATCTTAATCTTGGAAATTTGCACAACGTAGATTGATTTGAAGATTTGAATATTGATGAATGAATAACGGTCACAAGTGATCTATGAAAGTTAATCAATTGATAGAACAAACAATTTTAGCTGTTTATCAATATGAGTCCTAACCTTGAACCCTATACCATAAACTGTGATAATTAAAAATAAAGTTAAGTATTTAAGGTTAAATTTTTAAATAGGAGTCATCTATGGTAAACATCATGAATTTAAGGAAGTTCCATAACGTGTTGTGTTTTCTGAAAAAAAAAAAAAATCTTTATTATTAATGTCAGCACTGAGAAGGTTCGTGGTTTTCACTAAACTTTCAGGAGATTTCATATTCTGGACAGACAAACAAACATGAACATTGAACAATGTCAAGCCAAACACAAGTAGAAGTAAGCATCCAATGAAGAGCTTCAAAGTAAGAAACACGAGAAAGAAAAAGTACAGAATGTAAGAGATAAAAACCTTGAAATTGGAAGTGGAAGCAGAGAGAAAGCAGCAGCGAGCTAGGTCGAAGCTGAAGAGAGCAGTCATGGAAATGGCTGCTGAAACGTTGTCGGTTTTTGTTTGCGTTTGTTTCGCTTTAACGGCATTGCTTCATGAATAAGCTCAAGAGACAGTTAAAGTAAGCAGTAATGAAGAAAGATAAGAGAGAAAGAGAGGATTCTGTATTTCAGGAAGAATTTTATATGGATTGGTTTGCTACAGAAATGGGAGGCAGAAATTCAACGTTCAAGTGAGTTGGGAGAGGCTTCTTCGTTAAGCCAACGTTGCCATATGCTAAAAATACTTTTGTTATAAGGTGCCAGGTGATTTGGGGCTTGTCTTAACTAGTTAACCTCCCTCTCTTTTCTTTTTATTTTTAATAAATGATGGGTGAAAGGTTTTTCCTAAATTTAAATTTCTGCGTCCACATCTACTCATTAAAAGATGAGACCCAGTTCTAGATTTCACTTGTGGATATCGGGATGTGTTTAGTTTTTTTTTTTTTTAATAAACAGAGAAAAAAATTAACAGTTAAATCAAATTTACTCATACAAAAAAAAAAAGTTTCAAAATTTTCAAATGCAATCTCATTTGTTAGAAAACTGTTGGGAAAATTATGGTACAAAGCAGATTCACAACTAAAGTAAAATTGAGAAGAATGAAGATAAACTGGACAC
>JANHAO010009696.1:0-18188 GCA_026873985.1 Saraca asoca
TTCTTTCTTTTATTTCTCTTTATTTATTTATTTCCTCATTATTGATTTGGATAGTTGAGTTGTAAAGATTCTAGTAATTGAAATAACTTCCCTGTGGGATCAACCCGTATTTTCCAGTACTAGCTACAGCTACACCGTGCACTTGCGGATATTTAAACATACATCAAAATAACACAAAATCAATACTTTCTATTTATTTATGTTATGTTACAAGACAAATTTCTATTGAAATAGGTTGATAGTATGTACCCAGTTGCATATTGAGGCTTGTGGGATCTGGTTTTCTCATGTCGATTGCATCTCCATTTTTAAGGCATTGCAACTCTTCACCCTAAAACAAGTGAATCACACACAATGCTATAATATCTTTTTTAAGGGTGTATAATGAACTAGAGGTGTGTGACATGATCATAGATAATGGAAACAGTGAAAATATTATCTTTAAAAGACTGGTAAACCACCATAAACTAAAAACAAAGAGGCATCATGCTCCTTATATAATTAGTTGGATCAAGAAAGGTGTTGAATTGAAAGTAATTGAAACTTGTCACATCCCTATATCTATTGGCAAATCCTATAGGACACCATAGTCTATGATGTGGTTGACATGGATGCATGTCATATATTATTAGGAAGGCCTTGACAATATGATGTAGACGTCACTCATAAAGGAAGAGAGAATGTTTACTATTTCATATAGGTAAAAACAAAAATCATCATTAAATCATCTACAAAAATGAAGTCAAAAATAAAGGTTGATACAATGGATGAAAAATCTTTTAGTACTTCTAAGAAGCTAAATATAATGTTTAGTATTAAGAACAAGGATGGAGTTTTATGTTGATTGAGCAAGGAAAGGATTCAATTGAGGTAAAAACTCTTGAAAAATTACAATCATTATTTAAATCCTTTGTAGACATCATGACTAAAAACTTTCCTATTAGTTTGCCTTCAATGCAAACCGTGCAACACCAGATTGATTTCCTACTATGAGCTAGCCAGCTTAATTTGCTACATTATAGAATAAACCCTCTAAAATCCAAAATTTTGCAAGATAAGGTAAAAGAACTGCTAAAAAAGGGATTTATACAGGAGAGCGCAAGCCTATGTGTAGTATCAACTTTAATGACACCAAAGAAGGATGGAAGCTAGCAAATGTGTGTTGACCACCAGGCTATAAATAGGATAACCATCAAATATAGTTTTCCTATTCCTCGATTAAACAACAAACTTGATTATTTGTCCTATTCAAAGATATTTTCAAAACTTGATCTAAAGAATGGTTGTCATCAAATCCAAATAAAATCTAATGATAAAAGGAAAATAACATTCAAGAAACTAGAAGGGTTATACAAGTGGCCTGTCATACCATTGGGATTATTTAATGCATCAAGTACCTTAGTAAAATTAATGAATCAAGTCTTAAACTTTGTAGAAATGTTTCCAAACTAATTTATAATTTAGTAATTATTTCCATCTTCAAATCGGTGGTCAAACTAAAGTTCTCAACAATGACTTTGGGAAATATTATTAAAAGTTTTGTGTAGGAATGCCAAAGCAATAGAACTATTTTCTTGCACAAGCAGAATTGGCTATAACAATATTGTCAACAGGTCCATTAGAAAGTCATCTTTTGAAATCATGTATGGAAGGATTCCAAAGCATATTTTAGATCTGATACCATTATCCAAAATTCTGGGATATAGTATTGTTAGCAAACATATAGGTGAGAAAATCCAAACTGTTCAATTAGAAGTTAAAGGAAAGCTTGAAGAATCAAATGCTAAATACAAAGAGACTATCGATAAGCACAAAAGGCTAAAAGTATTTAAAGAATGTGATTTGGTTATGGTTCATTTGCATAAGAAAAGATTTCCTACAAGATTCAACAACAAACTAAAGAAAAAGAAAATAGGTCCTTATAAAGTTTTGAGTAACATCAAAGACAATGCTTATGTGGTAGATCTACCAAAGTCCCTAACCATTTCTAATACCTTCAATGTGGCTAATTTATATAAGTATCATTATTCTAATATATTTCTATATTCAGATGCCAACTTGAGGATGATTTTTTCCTAAAGTTGAAGGACTGGTGTAGGATTCTAATATTACAAATAACGTAGGATCCTAAATTTAAATTATTATTTTCTATTTTATTTAGGAGTCTTCTAGTTTATTTATTTATTTATTAGAGTTTGTTTTCTAATTTATTTAAGAGTCTTGTTTCCCTAATTTATTAGATGTCTCCTCCTATTCTTAATACGAAAAGGTTTATGGCTTTATAAATATATAATTCAACCTATTGACAAATCAAATTTCACAACAATAATATTTTCAAGTGTTTCTTTGCTTTAAGAGAAAGTTTTTTTATCACCTTTTGTTATGCTATTAAGTCATGACATATATCTCGAAAGTAAAAAAGAAAAATAGAAAATTGAGAGTGCATGTGCACGTGTGTACACACCACACCACACACACACACACACACACATATATATCAAAGGCATAATGAGGATGTTGAATTGATAAGTGAAAAATATATTCTTGATAAAAGAATATATATCTCTCGTTGATGTAAATCTTAGGTATATATAAAGTCCAAGAATGTCCAGCTTAGATTTTATGTGTTCAATAGTAGCACTGAACATTTTAGCAGACAGAAAGCATTAAGTTTGAACAGACAAAAAGAAACAATCAAGAAGTGTTGGATATCTATAGTAGATGAAATTAATTTACTCAAAAGCACATCATAAGTACTTTGACACAAAAAGGCCTCAATTATCGAGAAATTCTCCCTCATGAGAGATAAAGATATAGGTATAGCCTAGCAAGTTCACAAGCTGGACTATGCAGTACTTGCTATCTACCACCTGAATGCAAGCCTGCCAATGGTTAGTCCTATGACACCAAAAGATGAAAATATCAAGCCATAAAGCATTAAAGAGTGTAACAAAAGATAAACAATTAAGGTAAACAATCCATTCGTCCAAAGGAACAAAGATAACAAACCACATAACACAAATGAAGCCAAAAACAAGCACAATAAGGCACCCAAGAGTGCAACTCATGGAATGCGAGGAAACTGCCGGCAAATCGGATAAAATATGAGAGGAGCTACTTCTTTTATTCATATTAAGCATTATTACATGGCTTGGAGTGTGTAAGGGAGGCATCAAGCCACATATTCCGACCCCTAGACAAGTGCCACAATTCCCTACTAAGGGTCATTAAACACCCCCTAAAAAGTATTCTATGCTAAAAGCCTAATAGCAAGACTAGATATACTTTTTGTGAGTTAACATAAAGTTTTTTCTCTTAACTTAGGAAGGGTTTTGTATATTAATTTACATCAACGAAAAGCTAAAAAGCCAAGGATCGCAATCATGTTCTTATCTATTTGCACCAGATAAATTACATTTGTTAAAATTATATAAATAGCCCTAAAACAAGGAAAAATTGGAAAAATAGTATACAAATCAGATTGCTTCCAAATTCATTCTAAAAGACCTCTATAATATGCTTGATTTAACCACCAAATTTTGTGTCAAACGGAGTACATTTGCTTACTAAACTAGTGTAGAAGGCAAACTTGTAACATTCTCCCCTGCTTAGTTGGTCGACATCCTCGTAGACTTTACTTGAAAAGCTTGAATATGCTCCTTGAAATCTACTAAGTCTTCAACTTTCTCCTAGCTAATCTCCTTATCTGCCAAACTATTTCACTTCACTAAGAACTCTCTTATTGGGTGCCTTCTCACAATCACCACATACTCTGCTAGAATCTCCTCTACTATTTTCTAGTTCGGCTTGCTGAGGTTGACTTTTGGTCTGGTGGCCTGGTTACGGGTTGAATCTATAGTGATACAGCTTCAAGTTGCTAATATGAATAACAAGGCATATCTTCAGCCATTATAGTGGAGCAATCTTGTAAGCTACCTTCCCAACTTTTGCAATGACAAGAATTGGCCCCTTATATTTGCTAATTAATCTATTGTCTTTGGTTCTAAGGCTCTTCAATTATTTTGACATCAACTTCAACAATACATGTGCTCTCCCCTTGAATTCTAAATCTTGGCATCCCTTCTTTGCTTGCTTTTCATTCTCTTTAATGCTTTCTCTAAGTAAGCTCAGCCAATTTCTACATTCAACTTCCAATCTTTAGTAAAGTGGTGTGCTTTCAAATTTACACCTTTATACTGTGTAGGATAAGAGCAGTTGCTAACATGTTGTAATCTCAATCAAACTTCTATTTGTAGCAAAACTCTTCTAGGTATTAAAGCAAAACTATGTAACATCAAGTAATTGCAGCCAATTCTTCTAATTAGCACTTGCAAAATGCTTCAAGTACTCCCCCCAAAAGGCCATTAAATCTCTCAGTCTAACCATCAGTTTAAGGATGCTAGCTAGATGAGATGTTGAGTTATGATCCGAGAAAGTTGAAAAGTGTTATAGGTAAAATCCGATCTAGCATAAGAGATAAGCAAAAGTGAGCAGAAACTGAAAACTAATTAAAGAACCCAATTAAAGAACCTCAACTCACCAAGATTGTGCCACCTCACTAATTGCAAGTTCGGTGATGCAAACGAAGCCAGAAGACAAAGGTAACTCGTCAAGGAGAGCGTTGCCCTGCTAAAGCTCACCTCACCAAGAGCGAGGTTAGTCTCGCTAAACAAAAGCTAGCAATGACCTTGAGCCAAGCACTTCAGATTGCAAAGACAAATACATTGCCTAGTCAAAAGTTCAATGAGATAGAGAAGGCTTAACGAGATAGAGCACCAAATAAGCTTACATAAACTCTTAGCCCAAGTAGACAACAGGGGCCCACCTATAGAAAGTAATCTATAAGAGTCAAATTGCATGATGTATACTGTCTTATATATTTAATGCTTGATGTAATGTATTTACTGCATGTAAAATTATAATTATAACCTCCCACCTTCTATAAATAGAACGGGAAGGATCCTTGTAGAACAGGCTGAGGCATGTATACTGGAACTCTATAGAATTCACTTCAGATTAAAAAAAGCTACCATGTACATAGGGGCCAATACTGCCTGATTTTAGTCGAACCATGTTAAAAATATTGTATGTCATTTCTATTCTTCCTCTCCGCCATCTTCATCTTCTTCTTCGTCTCCTATTTCATTCACCAAAGAGCAGTTTAGGGGATAAAAGAACTACACGAGTTGACTGAGATTTGGCAAAACTAGATTTCACCGTCAACATTTTGGCACTAAAAGGAGGGCCTTATCTACTTTTTGAATTACTTTTCTGATCGATTACAATGGTGAGAGAAAGAATCACCAGAAGCTCAAGCACTCTGGTCATTCAGCCAGCAAACACTCCCACTGCCAAACCTCACCGTCAGCCTACTACTGCCCTTGGAACTAAAAAGGCACAGATGTCTCACCAACCCCAGCCAACACTTAAGAACATGGTAAGAGAGTTGGCTGAAACTGTCAGAGCACTGGCACAAGCACAAGCCCAAGGCGCACTGAGGCAAGAGGAGATCATGGCACAACTCTAGCAGCTGCGTGAAGAAACTCAAAAGGAGACTCATGAGAATCACAATGGTTAGCAATCTAAAGGCTTGCAACAAGCTGAAAGCTTTGGCCCGCGATTTAAAACATATGACCCAATAATGAAGGAAGCTCTCCAAAGGCTGAAACAGCTAAAGGAATGGCCCCAGTCTCAAAACAATTAACCTCATAATAAGGAAAGCTCGCCATTCTCTAAGGAATTTGAAATGCAGCCCCTTCCACAGAAACTTAAAGTGCTTATGATCTTACTATATGATGGAAACAGCGATCCATGCGACTATCTGGATGCATTCAATGTCCAGATAGATCTTCAAAGAACTGACCCTCTGGTCAAATGTTGTGTCTTCCCAGCCACATTAGGAGGCATAACTCGAGCATGGTTCAAAAGTCTCCCGGCTCACAGTGTCAATAACTGGGAAGAATTTCAAAAGAAATTCGTCGACTAGTACCGAGCATTGAAAAAGTAGCTTACGCCTCCTTGCCATCTCGTAATGATCTTTCAGTGCAAGAATAAATCATTGAAGAATTATATAGCCAGGTTCAGGCATGAAGCCAACTCTATAGAAAATCCCTCAGAGGAGAGCATCTTGACGGCAATCTCACCTGGGCTCCGTAAGGATGAAAAGTTATACAAAAGCCTTTACAGGTCCCTGGCTCAAGATCTCACTGAATTCTATGAATAAGCTACCAAACAAATTAGGTGGGTGGAAACCTTCGACACGAAGGAGCTCAGGCATAAGGGTGAAATGGTCAACGCTCCTCAAAGTAAAAAGAGGAGTGAGGAAAATCAAAATTATAGCCCCAGTAGCCAACCCACAAAGAAGGGTAAGACCAAGTGACCCCAGCCTCACGGTTGCTATGAAAGATATAGCGTTCTGTTTGATATGCAAGATAGGATCTTTATGACAGAACAAGATAGGAAAAACTTTGGGAAGCCCAAGCCCCTCTTGGCTCCTGGGAAATTTAGGAGCAATAAAGATAAATTCTATGCCTACCACAATGAGATTGGGCACAATACTTTGAAATGTTGGGCATTGAAGGATGCCATAGAAGATCTCATCAGGAGAATTCGATTACAGGATCATGTGGTGAGGCCATCTGAGCGGCAAGCTCAACAGACTCAGTGAACCATTGATCGAGAGCAAGAGTCATCCATTAGAATCATATTCCAATCCTGTAATATCATACTGAAGTTAATGAAAGTATTCTAGATTTGTCTAAATATCTCCAATGAAATGCTGCCCAAAAAGAAAAGCTATTCTATATTAATATCAAAATCCAGTGCAGCCATGAGCTTGCTAAGATACAGAGGCACTATTAAACACTTAAAATCTAGCATAGCCATAAGCTCATTGAGGTGTGGAGGCGCTATTAAACACTCAAAATCCAGTGTAGCCATGAGCTCGCCAAGGTGCAGGGGCATTATTAAACACTCAAAATCTAACGTAGCCATGAGCTCGCTGAGGTGCGGGGGCATTATTAAACACTCAAAATCTAGCGCAGCCAAGAGCTCACTAAGGTGTAGAGGTACTATTATACACTCAAAATCCAGTGTGGCTATGAGCTCGTTGAGGTATAGAGGCACTATTAAACACTTAAAATCCAGCACAGTCATGAGCTCGCTGAGGTGCAGAGATACTATTAAATACTCAAAATCCAACAATGAGCTATGAGCTCGTTGAGGTGTGGAGACACTATTACCACTCAAGAGGCACTATTAAACACTCAAAATTCAACAAAGAGCCCTGAGCTCATTTAAGCACTAAAGCGTTAAAATGAATCTATCATAGCTCTTATGTGACTAATTAATCACATCTCGCATGCGATCCACCTTCTCCAAGCATAACATGTATACGTCCTGCCCAGACATTACTCATCATTAATCAAGGCAAATGGATGCCAAAACTCACTACTAGCTAAGGATACGACCGATTATTCAGATAAGTATTTCATTGATTAGCAAGAATGCATATTACAATCAGCAATAGACAAAGCATTCAATACAGCGCTCAAAAGTTACAAAGAAAGCCCAGAGCAACTCAAAAAGTGTGCGAGAGTTTAGCTGGTAAGGCTAAATCTCATGACAGAACCATGAGGAGATAATCTAAGATCTGTACAAGACTTCCCAAGAGCCAAGAAAAAGAGTTATGCAAGAAAGTCACATGCAACAGGCCATTCACGCCTCCAAACCTTTTGCAATAAACTATACACCCCTCAAAGAGCTTCGCCAAAAGCCAAACTACTAAAAACATGGGGGGCTTAACTAAAACATCCATCAGATCATTATATGGAGCAGCAAGAAGAGCTTCTTAGGCTTGATAAACTAATTCGGGTTTAGCAAAAGACTCGAAAGATAACTAGCTATTTCAGGTTGAACGGTCCAAAGAAAATGAGGTCGCCATGCCAACGGCTATAAATTACGCACAGTAAAAGGTGTGGCCTAGAGCAGATGAAATGAAAGTTTGAAAGACAAAAAAGACAATACGATAGTTTGAATGCAAAGACTTTGACTGAAACTGCAAACAAAGCCCTAGAAAAATTACAACTCCCAGTTCACAAAGCGAATTGAGAGTTAGGGGGCTTATGTTATGGGTAAAATCCGATCTTGCATAAGAGATTAGCAAAAGCCCAGGGAAAACTAAAAATCAGTTAAAGAACCTCAGCTTGCTAAGATCACGCCACCTTGCTAATCACAAGGTCGGGATGCAAACGAAGCTAGAAGATAGAGGCAGCTCGTCAAGAAGCAAATTGCCCCGCTAAAGCTCAACTTGCCAAGAGCAAGGTCGATCTCGCTAAATGACGGCTAGCAGTGACCCCAAGCCAAGCACTTCAACTCACAAAGATGGATACATTGCCTGGCCAAAAGCTCAACGAGATAGAGCACTAGACAAGCTTACGTCAACTTTTAGCCCAAGCAGACAGAGGGGTCCACCCACAAAAAGTAATCTGCAAGAGCCAAATTATAGGATGTATACTATCTTGTATATTTAATGCTTGATGTAATGTATTTATTATATGTAAAATTACAATTGTAACCCCCCGCCTACTATAAATAGAAGGGGAAGAATCCTTGTAGAACGGCTGAGGCATGTATCCTAAAATTTTGTAGAATTCACTTCAGATTAATAAAAGCTACCATGGGCATAGGGGCCAATACTGCCTGGTTTTAGTCGAACCACATTAAAAATATTGTATGTCATTGCTATTCTTCTTCTTTGCCATCTTCATCATCTTCTTCGTCTCCCATTTCATCCACCAGAGAGTAGTTTGGGGATTAAAAAACTACACGAGTTGATTGAGATTTGACAGAACTAGATTTCACCATCAACAAAAAGTTCAGACTAGAAAGTCCCAGTGAATCTATTATCTTGATCACTCACAATATTCTGGGAAACACCCTAATACTTAACCATGAATTTGAAAAATAATCGAGCTATCTTTTCTATCATGCAATACTTGGAAGCCAGGACGAAAGTTTCATATTTCAAAAAGCGATCTACCACCACCAAAATAGTAGACAAATCTCTCACCTTAGGAAGGCTAGAAATAAAGTCCAATGAGACACTATCCCATGGTCTACTGGGTACTTGTAATGGCTCCAAAAGTCTCATGATCTTATCTCTCACGACCTTTTCTTGCCAGTAAATTAGATAGGTTTTGGTATAATTAACTGCATTATCATGCATTTGTGGCCAATAGTAACCTTACTTCAATAAGGTATAAGTTCTCTACCATCTCAGATGGACTATCCATAATCTATCATGACACTCCTTTAGAAGTACCTTCCTCAACTCACCAAATTTTGGAATAAAGAGTCTTCTCCTTTTCGTCCATAGTAGATTATCCTCCATCTAAAAGTGGCAAGTTTTGCCTTCTTTGGCCAGATTCATGATGGTTTAAGCCACCGAATCTTTGGCAAGATTCTTTCTAATGTGCTCTTGAATAGTTGTAGTGACATGACTATAAGCCATGCATGCCATCAAGGTTATTGTTGCAAGCTTAACCTTGCGACTAAGGGCATCTGTAACCTGGTTGGTCCGTCCCTCCTTGTGCTTAAACTCGAAGTCAAATTCTGTCAAAAACTCTTGCCAACGGCCTTGCTTTGGGGTTAACTTTAGTTAGGTGAAAAGTGATAGATTATAGTATTATTAGTCTTAACCATAAACTTTGATCCAAGCAAGTAATGTCTCTACACCCGTAAGCAATAAAGTACTACTAGCATTTCATTTTCCTGTGCCATATATATTTGCTCAGCTTCCGACAACTTATGGCTTTCATAGGCAATAGGATGTCTTTCTTAAAGCAAGACTCCACCTAATGCAAAATCTAAAGCATCGGTCTAAACATCAAAAGGCTTGGTGATATCTGGCAAACTAAGCATTGGATCTCCAGTCATAGCCGCTTCAAATCCTCAAAGATGGTCTAGCACACTTCAGTTTATCACCAAACCACCCCTTTCCTCAAAAGGTTTGTCAATGGAGCTGTCCTCCTAAAGCACCCTTCCATAAATCTACAATAATAGTTGACAAACTCGAAGAAGAATCTTAACTTAGTCACTTTTGTTGGAGCTTCGTCCTCTTGAATAGCCCTTGCCTTCTCCATGTCCATGTGGATGCCACCACGTTCAACAATGTGCCTAAGGAACTTGATATGCTGCTAAGCAAATAAGCACTTCTCCCCGTTTCACATATAACTAATGGTGACTTAATCTCTAGAACACTAGTTTTAAGTGTGTCAGGTGGTCCTCCTGTGTGAAACTAAAAACAACAATATCATCTAGGTAAATAATAACAAATTTATCCAGATAGTCGTGAAAATCCTAGTTCATAAGGGTGCAGAATGTAGTAAGAGCATTTGTCAACCCAAACAGCATAAACATAAACTCAAAGGTGCTATAACGAGTGACATATGTTGTCTTCATCACATCTCCATCTGTTACCCTGACTTGATAGTCCCTCGACCTCAAGTCCAACTTCATGAAGTGGCGAGCAATGCTCAACTGATCAAGGAGGTCTTGAACAACAGGGATAGGTACTTTTTTGATTCATATTAAATCTCATTATATAGCTTGGAATGTGTAGGGAAGGCACTAAGCCACACATTTTGACCTTTAGACTAGTGTTACAATTTCCTACCAAGGATCCCTGGATATTTCCCTCCTAAAGAGCATTTTGAACTAAAGGCCTAATAGCAAGACTAGACAAAATTTTTGTAAGTTGACATAAAGCCTTTTCTCTTAACTTAGAAAGGGTTTTGTACATTACTTTACATCAATGAAAAGCTAAAAATTCAAAGATCACAATCATGTAGTTATTTACTCGCACGAGATAAGTTATTTTGGATAAAATTACATAAATAGCCTTAAAAATCGAAAAAATAGTACATAAGTCGGATTACTTCCAAATTTGGGCTAGGAGACCTCCATACTATACTTGATTCATTCTCATGTCAAACAGAGTATGTTTTCCTATTGAACCGGGCCAACTTATTATACTGGACTTGGTCTTGGATTCTATATTCTTGGGTCTTTGCCTCTCAAGATAGATTAACGATTTCTCTTTACTTCTGATATATTTTAGAATTTCTCCTCACCGCGGTATCATATGAATGAGACAGAGAAACAAGGGGCTTAGATATACGATAAGGGACTGGGACGCTGCAGAGATAATTAGATAACTCATAGTTTTTTGCTACTATTACTTTCACTATGATTTGTAAGGCAAGAGGAAATACTATCAAGAATAAACTAGTCATATTTATCTGTTGAAAATCTCTATCCATCTTAACAAAGCCTGCGATGAAAGCCTTTGGCGATGCTGCTACCCATTCATCTCTGACTAGATCTGAAGGAATGGCACTTAAAAACATAATCCAGGAGATTCTCCTTGGTGTAATTAGCAGCAGCAGATCCGTTGTGTCCATCAAATAGCCGTAAGATTAGGCTGTGAGGTCTTCAAAAATATAGTTAAATACTAAAGGTATAGGTTGATTCATGCTTTCATCTATATTGATCAGCATTAAAACTACCATTTTCATTGTAAAATACGTATAAAATTACTGCTTTTTTTAATATGAAAGAACTGAAAAGTGCTTGACAATCAGAGCTAAAAAAATGTCTGTGTCAAAAGAGAGTTTAACTGAAAAGTGCTTGACAAGTGGAGCTAAAATATTATATGAACCATGCTACGTAATTATATGAATCTCAGATCAGTTTATTCTTGCTCACAGTTCAATTCAAGTTGATAACCGAACAAACAGGCTCAATGCAACATTCAGGACACGTCATATCTTCATGGGTCAGTACTTAAAGAGCAAAGTTCTATGGCAGTAAAGGTGGCGCTGACAGTATAATCTATCTAAAGGAAAATAATATATTGAGAATGAATGACAGTATATTCTATCTAAAGGAAAATAAAACAATGGGAATGACAGTATATAACGTACCATGAAAATGGTTCTCCAAAGATCCTAATTGCATGTACTAGGAATCGAATAACCCTGCTCTCCTTTAACACAAAATCCAATCAACCTTGAAAGATTGTGGTGGACTGCTAGACTTACTGTCAACACTTCAACAACAACTTCTCTAATTCCTTTAGTAGGATCAACTGAATGTTGAAAATTAAACAAAACTCAAGTCTAGAAATTAATCATTTTGTGTGATTCTTAAACATTTCAATTATACGTAGAAACTAGGACGAAGCAATGAGTGGAAGAATAAATTAGAGCTATTGGATGAATTAGAGATCACATCATATATTAGAGCTATTGGATCACATCATCTCATAGAACGAAAACGAAGAGGGGACATTCGGTCCTTTTTTTTTCCCTTCTTTTCTCTTCCAAATCCGGGTTTAGCTTAGGTATTACCCTGGCACAATCTCATCAAAGCCTGCCTGACAAATCTAATATAGAACGAAGAAGTGGGTTTAAAAAATTGAAGGTTAGTCCAAACCTTTTTATTAAAGGATAAAGCTCAATTTATCCACAAGATCATTAGATCCATGAACAAGTTTACTCTCTAAGGTTTATAATATTATAAGATATTTTATGTATAAGAGAAGAGAATTTAATAAGATTATCCTACACAATTTATGTGCTGATATGGCACACCAATCAAATCCTATGTTTAGGGGGTTTGAAGTTGCCATTGCTTATTCAAGGAACAGTAATACACTTCCATCTATTATTCACATCTTTTTCTATTTATAATTGGATTTTATTGTTAAATTATTGAAAATGTGAGAAATGGTGCAATGTGTGTATATATTTTTGTTCAAGGAATAATGCCATTGTTTGAGAACGTAAGCTTTTATTGCGTTGGGAATTTTAAGATGATGCGGAAGTGTGTATTGATATAATTCAATATTAAAAAAATAAAAAAATCACAAGATAAAGATATTTAATGTGATTCAACTTTTAGTTTACTTCATGAATGAATACAAATTCTATCAAAGTAATAAGAGAAAAAAAAACACAAATGATATAATAATTCTTAAACACACTCTCAATAATAACTAATTATGAGATCTCGAGTAATCTCATAGGGGATTACAAAACAAATTCTCTTATTCCTTTCAAATAAAACTTGTATATCATAAATATTTATAAACTAAAATTCTTATTGAAAAATAAGTTTAATTTAATTCGATATTAAATAATAGAATATATATATATATATATATATTATAAAGTTGGTTAGAATCATTATTTAATCAAAATACAAAACTGAGGAAGATAAAAATATAAAAGAGAATTGTCTTATTTCAAAGTAAGATTTGGATCAAAATACCAGTACTAGCAATAAACTCTTTTTGTCCGAGTTGGGGTTATGTAAATGAAAAGTAGAAACAGGACTATGGTTATTGAGCTTGATCCAATGTTTGTTTTCGAAGTTTTATCAATTGAATATAGTTTTGAAAAGTGTGGGTACGAGGCCGAAAGAAAATTATAGTTCCATCATGAGTTGAAACTTAAAAAAAAAAAAAAATGAAAAAAATCAAATCCTAATATTCTTGAAGTCTAGAACTTAAAATATATTATACTAGCTTTTTTTCATGCATTGCATGGTTTTAATTAATTTTATTTGATAGTAATTTGTAATATAAATTTAGATTATAAATTATAATGTATTTAAATATAAGTAAATTATTATCATATTTTTATATATTATATAATTATATAATTGTATAATTATATTCATATTAATTGTAAGAAAATATTATATTTCTTTTAATTTGATAAAGTTATTACATTAATATTTCAAATTAGTTAAATTTATTATTTCGATTATTTTCATTTTTTCAAATATATTTTCTTAATATATTAATACTCAGATAAATTTATTTATAAAATTTTATTTAAAAATTTAAATTAACTATTTTATGTTGTAAGATTTAATTATTTGATTAATAAAATTTTATGTATTATTATAACTAATATATTATCTTCAAAAAATATATACATTTTATAAATATTTTTTATAAAGTTTTAAAAATATTTTAAATTAAAATTGTGATAAATAATTAAAAGTAATAAAAATTATAAAATAAGAAACTATGAAATATCAAATTTAGTATTTGATATTTAAAGATAATATAAAAATTTAAATAGTGAAAACTTTTATATGGATATTAATTATCAAATTATAATTAGATATTACTAATCATATATTGATAAATATTTTATTTTTATGTAAATATAATTATTTACTTATATATAAATTATTTAATACACATAGAAATAATTTAAATTGAAATCTATTAATGAATTTAGACTAAAAATCATGTATAGATAATATTATTAAATAATTTTTTGAAATAAATAATTTCTATAAAAAATGAGGATATATATATAGTATTTATCAAAGTGATTTACAATTTAAAAATTAAAAGATATATTATCAAAATTATTTAAATTTTGAATTATGTAACTCAATAAAATATTAAAATATTTTTAACTTTTATTTTTAATATTAAATATTTAAATATTATCAAATTCTAAGTTGAAGATTATTTTAATAATATTAAAAAGGATACCAAAATTACATTATTTAAATAAATAAATAATTTAAATATTAAAAATTAAAAATAAAAATATTATTTGATAATTAAAATTTTAAAAAATAAATTAATAATTTAATAATTTAATAGCAGTGAAATTAATAAAAATTAAATTAGAAATAAGTTATAAATAATTCAAATCAATGATTCATTGTTGAAACAAATAAATACAGAAATTTTATCCACAATTTAAATTGAAATAGAAAAAAAAAAAAAAAAAAAATTTGTTCTCACTTATCCTCTCTTAAAGTTTTATAATTTAAGGAAGATGTTGTTGGCCTATTGGAGCCGGATCTCCACGCAATGGATATTTCACCTTGATGGTCTCACATCTAACCCGAAAACTATCTTCTAATTGGGCCTTCAAGGAGAAATTGGGCTACGAAGGAACCTGTACTGATCATAGATAAAGCCCACTTTGGTTGAAATTTTCCTGCAAAAGCTCTGTAGTATTTGTATGTGTCGGCTAAAAAGTATTTTTTGTGTTTAAAACATAACTTTGGAAGCCAAGTTTCGTTTATTAGATGATCCTAAGATAACACATAAATGATATGCAAACGAGAAGAAAAATACCATGGGCATGCAAATATGTTTTTCCTTTGTTACAGAAAAAAAAAAAAGGACAAATAACTTGTTCTTTATCTTTCTTTTTTTTTTTCTTCAATTTCTTGATGTTTTCTTAAATCAAACAAAGTCATAATATAAATGATATAATGGAAGGTGATAAAAATTTTCTTTAATGTTTTTTTTAAAAAAATATTATTATTATGAAATTTATTTTACTAATAACTTAAATTACACATTTATAAAGTTATGACCTTTTTCCTATTAAGAATAGAAAGAAAATCTAATAAATTAGAGAAACAAGATTTTTGAATAAATTAGAAAATAAATTCTAACAAATAAATAAACTAAAAAATTTTAAATAAATTAGAAAATAATAATTTACATTTAAAATCCTACATTTTTTTATAATATTAGAATCCTACAACTCTTATCCTATATTAATAAATATGTGCGTTAATCAACTCAAATAATAAGAATTTACAATAAACGAATTGGACATGATGAGGAGTAAATATGCACAGTAAAAAATTGGGGATACTGAAAGAAGTAACATATCTCACTTGTGACAAAAAATATTGTTTGTATTGTTCTCGTCTTCTATTAAATAATAAATTCACGCAATCTTACAATTTATAAGGAAATGAATCTAAATTACCTAAAAAATAATTATGGAATAGAACTGGAAAAAAAATAGTAACTTATACTCAATTTAAAAATTTGTAACATTTTGAGGATAAGACTTGTCACACAGTATTCCAATTCCATTTTTTATTTCACTCTCCTTTGCATCATCATGGCGAAATCAGGGTCAATGCCTAGATCCAGAAGTGGGCCCACACAGCGAGAACAGTGGATGTACTTTTGAATGAATTAAAGATTTTAAATTAAATTGTCATTCTTACGTGTGTGTATATATATTATTATTGCATATTATTATATAGTAACAATTTGACATCATAATAATTATATTTTTATTTATATAATTTCATTTATAACAGAATGGTACAGTTTAAAACATGAATTCAACGGTTATCCACCGCCGATTCACCGAATTCACGTGCCCTTTTCCCAATCGAACCATCCAAGCGCCGCCGTTTCATTTATTTCTTTTGACTACTTTTGTTAAGGATAAGACTATCTACGACGGGAAGCTTAACTTAAGTACCATTTTTTTAAGTTATTTATCCGTTAAGAATCAACTCCAAAAAATATACGTCTGTGTTATAGTTATTTATTAAATAACTATATCTTAATATTAGAATAAATTTAGTTGTAAGATAAATTAAAAGAAGTAAAATAAATTATAGGATTCATTTAAAAAATTTGATAGAATTACACTATCATGATATAAAATTATTTAAATTGTTTAAAAAAGTGAAAATAATGTGATACTGTAAGATTTAATAAAAAATTAATAAATTAAATTTAAAAAATTCTCTTAAACTTCTCCCGTTGCAAATGCATGTTCTTCTTCTTCTTCCCTGGAAACTGGAGTCTTGGACTTTTATCTCAGCGTTCTGTAGTTTGTTTAAAATTGATTACATTGGCAGAAGTGATTAAATAGATTTTAATTAAATTATGATGTACAAGGGAGATAAGATTTTAAATATTATATTATACCAGTCACACTGTTATTTTTTTTTGTGTAGAAATTTTAATGAGTTAATTAGACTTTGCATAGCTTTCTCAATGGGGAATTATGCCTCTTACATCGGGACAAATTAATGTGAGACAGGATAAATGAGTTTGTTTTTTGTGCGTTGAGGTATTGAATAAATTTTTTTTCTAAAATTCATTATAAATCTAATTCCCATCGAACCAAGGGTATTTCTGTTTCTAATCGGAATTACATTTTTAAGAAGTTGTATATTTTAATTATTTAGACAATATAAGAGTAAATATATTTTTTATTTGAGGTATAAAAATAAATTATTTTTATTAAATATTATTATATATAAATTTATCTTTAATATAAAATTATAAAATAATTATTTTATTATTATAATATTTTTATGACGGGATTCAATAAATTTTTATTTTTTAAATTTATAAATTAAATGTATTTAAATCATTTTTTTATTTTTATAATTTTTTATAAAATTAACTCAAAATTATTAATTTTTTTAATTATTTGAATATTTTTTAAATGAGAGAGAAGGAAGAAAATAAAGATAAAATTATATAAAAATAAAAGGAGAGCAAAAAAAAGAAGAAAGGGATGAAAAGTAACAAGAAGAAAAGAAAAGTACGAATGAACTAAGAAAGAAATAACAGAGGCAAGAAATAAAAAGAGAAGGAAAGGTGTCAAGCAAAAAATGATATAAATTTTTTTAATTATATAAAAAAGTAAAATTTTTACAATGTATTATTATTTTTTATTAATAGAATTTATTTTTATTAACAGTGAAATCTGATTCTGAGCTAAATTCTAATCAATAGAGGATTCTTTTAAGATCTTAAATTGTAATATGGTTTTAAATGCAGTAAATGGATGAAGAATGCAAGAATAAGAGGAAGAGCAGCAGAGAACACAAAATTTTTAACATAATTTGATAAAATCTGGACAAAATCGGACCTTATGTGTATAATAATATATTGATCTAGGAGTATTTTTACAGAGTTTCAATATAATGGCCTTCGTCTTCTCTCAACACTCACCTCCTTCCTTGTATTTATAAAGGAGAAGATGTTATAATTGTAATTTTACATGCAGTAAATCTATTACACAAAGTATTTAATGTATAAGACAAAATGAACAGAATGAAATCCTATAAGTTGATTTCTGCATATTGCCTTTTGCAGATAGGCCTTGCATGTCTGGTGCACAATACATGTGCTAAACTTCCACTTGACGAGCTCTTGGGTTGCTGGTCATGCCTCGTAGGTCAGATCTTTTGATTTAGGGGAGTAGTTGTGTTGGGGAACTGTTGAGTGAATTATGGTACCAAGCAGATTCACAACTAAAGTAAAATTGAGAATAATGAAGATAAACTGGACACAAATATTTTACGTGGAAAAC
>JANHAO010009697.1:0-18419 GCA_026873985.1 Saraca asoca
TTATAAAAATCATAAAAATATAAATTTGATGCAATTTGATAAGAAATTATAAAAATTATTTTTCATAGAAATCATGAAAATCATGGAAACTTGGAATCATAGGTTTGTGAGATCATGAAACATGAAAATATGAATATTTGGATTTCTAGGAATATCCAACTAATATAAGAATTTATCCTTATGCTAAACCTTAGGCTAACTTTCTCACGCATACATTCAATAATGCAAAAATAACAAATAATTCATTCAACACACAATACATCTTAATTTCTAATCCATCCTATATCCTTGTTAGTTCTCCTTTGACTATTCATACTTTCTATCTTTTCATGTAACATTTTCATATCCAGATTTGTTCTTGATCTATTCATACTCATATCATAACACATCTAAAATCTTTCTAACATTCTTCTTATAATTCATAGCCTTTTGATTCTTCATAGGTAATTTCAATTTAGTTTAGGTCTAATTTCCCTTTTCCCATTACATCAAAAAATATTTAGGCTAGTTAAAAAATATGATTTTGTATAGACCATAAGCCATAGGCCATAGGCCTAAATGACAACATTGATAATATCTCATAATCTTGGCAAAATACATCAATTAAAGCTTAAGAAATAGCACAGGTTAGATAAAAAAAACTCATATTAGTTTTTGGTTTGATCAATTTTCCTCATATTTGCTAGATCAAATCAAGGATGCACTGGGTCCTTCTCCTGATAGGATTTTATCTCTCATAAACCTTCTAACTGCATTAAGATTCTGATACCTATAATCTCATACACCAGTTTTTCTACCACCTAACACTGGCCGGTTGATTGGCCTGGAAAACCCGATTAACCGGCCTAACCGATCAATCGATCCTAGTCAACTGACTAACTGGTCAACCCACCCACAAGGGTTGACCTTACCCTCCTGCTGACCCATTGGATCCATACCCAGGTCCAATCAAGTTACCTCTAAAGATATTACAAAGGGTTTGTTTGTATACTATGTGCCAAAATTACTTTTGAGAAGAAATAATTTTGGGAGAATTAACATTGTAAGAATAAGTTTTATGTTTTGGAATGAAGATTAAAAGTTACTTTGGATTGTAAAATAACTTAAAAAGAAGTAGTGTTATGATGAAATATTAGTATAATACAAAAAAAAATATTTTAAATGGAAAGTGAAAAGATAAAATAAGTGAGAGTAAAATACAATGAGTTAAAGCTAAATAAATTTTGTACTTGATAGCCCAAATCTACATTTTTACCTCAAAATTAATTTTGAAAAAGGGTAAAAAAAAATTTAGCTCTATTTTATTTTAAATTCACATTATTTAATTTTTTTAGAGACTAAAATTGGGAAAAGTAACTTTGGATTTTCCTATTTAAATACGATTCTTTGTTACTTTAGTTTTGGCCATGAAAGTATACAAGCTAAAAAAATCTTATACTCATCAACCAAATAAAATATTGTGGGTCAAGGATTCTCAAAACCAAAAGCTACCAAAATGCTATGCATTGGATTTAGTTGCATAGATTCATAGATGAAGCTAGACCAATATATCCCTAATTGTAGTCATTTCAAACATTCTTGAGTAGGCAATGCACAATAGATAATTCTAAGACAAAAATAGATATAGTAAGATAACTTATACAAGTCAATTGTGTCCATTTCTCTATCACTTAAATGCGAGAGAGTTTCTAGTCATGTGGACAACTAGTAATGAATTAATAAATTAGAATTTCATAATTCGAGCAGAAGAGCATTATCGAATGTCATTAAAACTTTAAACTTTATTCAAACCAATTATCACATTAAGTTACGTTGCATACTATTAATAGCTAAAACAAAAATGGACTTGAGTATATCACAACTATCATAGAATGGTGCCGTGAGAACATTTAGTACTAAGTTGCTACCAAAACATTCATGTGAGCGAACAAAATAATGAAAACAAAATCTGACAAACATCCAAAGATAAATAGGACATTACATATGTGGTTGCACCATAGTCCCTACATCAAAAGAATATCTAACAATTTAGCACAAAAATATGTAAAAAAAAAAGGATAAATTTGTCTAGCTAAATGGGATGAGGAACTAATAATTACTTATGTGTTTACATGACTTACCAGAAAGGAAAGAACCTCACTTACAAACTTGAGAAACCAAAGCCACCCATTTCACCTTAGAAATCCTTTTAATAATATATACTAGTTATCTTCCATCCCATTACCATCTCTTTAAAAAACAAAAAAAGATAGCCTTGAAGAATGTAAATCTTTTATCTAATTTAAACACTTATTCAAACATTCTTTATAAAAAAAATGCTACATTTAGGTTCAAATTTAAATTTATGAAATATTGAAAAAAGGATGATTATTAGATTCAATTCAAATAATAAGAAGTATTTTGAGTGTTCCATGATAAAAGATAAGTTTTAACCAATTTTAAGTGATTGAAATTTAATCAGCAAAAAAAGACAAATTTAGGTTTGTATGCTTTTATTATCCTCCTAGGGGAGGTTATTGTAAGTTTTGAAAGCACAAGAAAAATTAATGTACATTTTTAAATTAGAAGGGAGGTTTGCATGATTTTATCAAACTTTAGGACAAGAAAAATGTAAAATAAGGATGTATAATAGTATTTCTCATATCACAACAAAATTTTCCCATCATAGAAAGTAGAAAGTTAATGAAACCAAGAATTGTCATGCCATTTGTAAGCAGAAATCCATGAAGTATGAGAAATAGACTGAAAAATAAGTGCAAACATTCTCACAAAGGATTATAAATTTCCTTGCAAGACATTCAAATGTGTGCCGTACTTTGTAAAAGAAGATAAGAAGACCTTGTCTACAAGGATCTCGAATTTTGATGATAAGGCAAGAGCCAACAACAATAATGTCGAGTTTGACTCAAATTCTAATTGTTATCAATTAATGTTAGTTTTCTATTGTGAGATATATTTTTATTTAAATTAAGTTTTTGTATTAGAGTAGAATTGAGATTTTTTGTCAAGCAAATATTTTTTCTTATAAATATTTGTGTTAGATAAGAATTTGAGGTACATAAGAGATTTGTTTTGATTCCCTATAGGGTTATATGGGAACCTTCATAGAAGTTTGTGAGAGATGTAGAAATAGTGATCAAGAAGTTGTGGGACTATGGTTAAGAGCCTTTCACACACACTATCCAATAATCTTAATATTATAGTGGACATGTTCTCATTTGTGGGTTTTTTCCCCCTAAACTTAAGGGTTCTTCCACGTTAAATTGCTTTTTTGTTATTACACTACTTTACTTGTTTTGATCGTTTAATGCTAGTTTGTTTGGAGTAAGCATATTTTTCCTAATAAGTAGCATTAGAACAAGTTCAATCTTGGATGAGAGATGTGATTCGAGAAAGCAAGACCCCAGTTT
Source organism: Saraca asoca (assembly GCA_026873985.1). Taxonomy (NCBI): domain Eukaryota; kingdom Viridiplantae; phylum Streptophyta; class Magnoliopsida; order Fabales; family Fabaceae; genus Saraca; species Saraca asoca. The sequence goes on from JANHAO010009697.1 coordinate 3,411, forward strand.
GATTGTGTGTCAATTAAAGATGATGAATAATGATACTATAAAAATAATTAGTTTGACCCCACATGAATTGAAGAGGATAAATGGTGATAATGTGGAAGGAATAGGTTTAATTCTACATGAGTTAAGGATAATGAATGATGTATTGGTGGTAGTTGGTATGATTCTGAGTGAGAGTTGTGATTATTGATTGATATTGTGGAGGTAGTTGATTAGATTTTGTGTCAAAATTTTTATTATTAATTGATGTTATGGAGGTAGATGTTTTGGCTCTAGCAAGGGTGAAAGAGTTGTAATTGATGATGGAAATGAAGATTTGGGGAAGACACCATACAATGTGTATGCTGGGGGAAGAAGATTTGTAAAGACATCATTGCTAGTTGTGAAGAGTACCTGTTGTGTGTATATTTTGAGAATCTAGTTAATGAGAATGTTTGTGAGGCTTTATGTTCTTGCAAATGCTAAAGATGCCTATAGATGAAAAGATCATGTGTTTTGAAGATCTGGTCATGAGAATGTTCACAATTTTTGATGTCCCTATAGATGATGGAGATGCCTACAAATGAGGAAATTGTGGAGAGATTCCAAAGAAGCTTGATTAAGGTGGAGCTACTTGATAGAAAGATAGTTACTACAAGTTTTTTAAGAGGTTGCAATGATTATGGACTTTCATGCTTAGTGCCCCATAAAGAGTCTTATTCAATAACAAATTAAGCATGAAGATTGACAAAGATAGTGGAATTTTTGTCAACATAGAGATTGTTAAATTTGTCCAAAATTCTAATTATTATCAATTAATGTTAGTTTTCTGTTGTAAGTTATCTTTCTATTTAAGGTTTTTATGTTAGAGTGAGATTGGGATTGCTTACCAAGTAAATATTTTGGACAATAAATATTTGTATTAGACAAAAGTTTGAGGTATAAGAGAAATTTGTTTTGAGTGCTTGTTGAAGTTATGTGAGAACCCTCATAGAGGTTTGTGAAAGATGTAGAGATAATAATTAGGAAGTTGTGGGATTATGGTTAAGAATCTTCATATATATTATCCTATAATCTTGACATTATAGTGGATCTCTTCTCATCCATAATTTTTCCCATAAAATTTGAGGTTTTTCTATATTAAATTATTTGTTTATTATTACACTACTTTAATTGTTTTAATTGCCTTATGCTAATTTATTTGGAATAGGGATATTTTTCCCCCACGAGGGGAACTTTCCCAACTAACATCATGGCCATTGAGAGCCTTCCCACAAAACTATGCAGCGGGCATAATAAACTTATAAAATTTGATGTTAACTATAAATTTTGCTTTGCTACTTCTAATGGTAAAACATTATAACTTAAAAAAGTAAAAAATAAAAAATATGATTTCAAAATTATATGAAGAAAAACTTTATATAGATCAATATTTCAAAAATCGAATCAATCATTCAACAAATCCAACAAACGGTTCAAGTTTAATAGTTTGGATTGAACCAGGATTTTAATATACATCAAAATATAATATATAACAATAAAAAATAATTAAATTTATCTATATAAATATGAAAATAACTTAAATCATTTCATACTAACAAGTTCATAATTTAATTTCTCACAAAAAATTATATGGAACAAAGCTTTTTTTTTGTTCTATAACTTTTATTCATAGAAGATAAGATTATATTTGATTATTTAGGATATTGAATCTTCATTATATGTTTAATATTAAGTAAAATAATATTCTTTTAAATGAAAGAAAATTTTAATTTAAAAAAAAAAACTGGCTAAATCATATGAATTATGTTCAGTTTATATAGATTAATCAATTTATCACCAATTGATCCATAATTTTTTTATCAATTTTTAGAGTAGATAGAGCCAATTTTATGATTTATTCACAATTTTGAACTAAATGACCAATTGACCGGTTTGATTCTCACAACCTTGACATAGAATATTATAAACTTTGCATCAAATAAGTCCATCCAAAGGATTTAATTTCCTCCAACATGATCAGCTGTCAAGTAGATTTGACAAAACTTGCCCCGATTAATTAGTTAATCATCCCAAGAATCTTGTACGTCAAGAAAACCATCCATCCGAACTTCGTCCAAAAATTATTGAAGAGCTAGCAAATGCAAATGAAAAAGGTTGCGCAAAACATGTATTCAAATTAGGAATAAAGAAAGTGCACGCACATACATATATACATATTATTGCGGGTATTTGAGGCAAGACAAAATGGGCTAGCAAAGGCCCAAAAGGAGATGAGTCCAACCAAAAAAGGTTTAGATCATTCAAAAACTGAGATCGCTTGGCAAAGGATGGGCTCAAGCTCACTGGTCAAAGTATATTGCCCCAACCATATTCCAGGAGACTCATCTTAGTCAAATTTGAGAATGGGACCAGCTTATGAAACCAATAGATCGCCCAACATGATCTCAAATTACCAAACGAACGATCTGAGTGTGTGTATGGAACTTATTAGCAACCAAAGGCACATATTTTCAATTGACAAGTTAGCCACCAAAATTGACAAATCAGCCCCCAACAGTCCGATAGTGAGTTACCTAGCATTTAATGCTCGATCTAACAAAAAAGATAGTTTTACAATTTGTCAAATTATACTTATAACCCTCCCTATTTCTATAATTAGGGGGAAGATCATTGTAACAAGATAGTTAAAAACTACATGCAGAAACTCTACTAAAATAATGAGAGAACACTTGGATTGTTACTTCATTGAACTGGGTAAAGAAACTACCACAAAATAGCAAATTTAACCACCATGGACGTAGGGGTCACACTGACTTTTACTGAATCACGTTAAAAAGCTTCTACTATCCACTGTTCTTCTACCTTCTCATTCCTTTTCTTGCTCATCTTTACATTTCTAACTTGTAGTTTGGGGTTTCAAGAACATTTTTGATTACTAGATCTAGGCTTACAAAATTTCATCGTCAACATTTTGGCGTTAAAGGAAGGGTTGAACTCCAACAAGTCGAAGAATTGGCAAGCAAGCTAAAATGTTTCGACTCTTCCTTGTCCTCCATCCAAGCTAAGAGCTTCTTCCACAACTTAAATGCTCCCAAGGCCTAGCTCACCATACAAGGAGGCCAAAGAAAAAAGGGTGAAAGAGCTATATTATTCAACACGACCATGGGGAGGATACGGAGAAAGGTAACAAACTTCCTAGGATCCTTAAAAAGAAATTGTCCATGGGAACTTCCTGTAACAAAACTTCTCAAGATCTTCAAAGAGGAATTGCTGCAATAGGCCATACACACCTCGTAATGCTTCACCAAAGATCCAGGTCAATAGAAACAAAGAAGGCTCAGCCAATGCATCCATTAGGTTATTTTCTGGAGAAGGAAGAGGGTTCTTCACACCTTATATAGGCCAATCTGGCTTTACCGAAGAATCCAGAGACTATACGATTGTTCTTAATCAAACAGTCTACTAAAGAGCAACGCTGCCATGCCAACAGCTATAAAAAATGCACATTAAATGCATAGCCAGATTGAGCAGTAGGACAAGATGCTTGAAATGACAACACAGGAGACTATTAGTGAAGACTTGACAACATTACAGACTACAAGTAAGGACTTTGCTAGCAAACTTCATCTCCCAATCCATAAAGCAAACTGAGAGTTGAGGGGCTAATGTTGTGGGTATTTTTGGGGCAATGCAAAATGGGCTAGCAAATGCCTAACAAGAAACAAGTCTAACCAAAAACCCAGATCATCCAAAAACTATGGTTACTTGGCAAAGGCTCCAGCTCACCAGTCATGAGCTCAAAATGCAATACAAGGCTAAGGCGGAAATCCTAACTTGTTAAGGATAGGGTCCAACTTGCTGGTCGAAGCATGTCGCCCCAACCATCTACTAAGAGACTCATCTTGGTCAAACCTAAGAATAGGACCAACTTATGAAAGTAATAGATCACCCAACATGAGCTCAAATCACTAAACAAATAATCTAAGTGAGCGTACAAAACTTCGAAGTCTAATTAGCAGCCAAAGTCACATTTTTGCAATTGATAGGTCAGCCCCCAAAACTGATAGATCAACCCCCAACAGTCCTATAGTGAGTTGCCTAGCATTTAATACCCGATGTAGCGAAAAAGATAGTTTTATAATTTGTCAAATTACACTTGTAACTCTCCTTGCTTCTATAAATTGGGGGAAGATCATTGTAACAACATAGTGAAAAACTGCATGCAAAAATTCTGCTAAAATAGTGAGAGAACACTTGTATTTTTACTCTACTAAACTAAGCAGAGAAACCACCGCACAATAGCAAAATTTAACCATCGTGGACATAAGTCACACTAACTTTTGCCAAACCATGTTAAAAAGCTTTTGATGTCCATTATTCTTCCTCCTTCTCACTCTTTTTCTTGCTCATCTTTGCACTTCTACCTTATAGTTTGGAGTTTCAAGAGCTTTTCTAGGTGATTGGATTTGGGCTTATCAAATTTTATCGTTAACACATATACATATATATATGAATAAATTATTTTAGTCAGTGCACCCAATTTTTTATTTAAATTCTATTTACTTATTTAAATATCTAAATTGTTAAAATTATCATCATTTAAAAAGATATATTAAATGAGATGATTGATTTATAATGAAAATAAAAATAATAATAAATTCAAAATTACATGACTTTGTTGTAATACCAATTTTTTTAAAATAAATAAATAAATAAATTAGAAGGACTAAATTGATAAAGTGAAAATTTTTGGAAGGACTAAATTAAAAATTTTCTTTTCAAGTGGGCTTTAGTGTAAGGTGATGTAAACTTTGGGGGTTGAATTTCCATTTTCCCCATTTTGCCTAATTCTATAAATTTCTCTAGTGCCCCTCCCCCTTCCAAACCCTTCACACATTCTCTCTCTCTCCTCTCGCTCTAACTTCTTTCTCTCCCTTTCCTACTTCTCCAACCATGTCGACATACACTAGCGTTTGACGGAGCCCAGCCGGCCACCATCTTCTCCTTCCCCTTCTCTAGTGTCACTCCCAATGTCCCATTCTTCCTTCAGCTGAAGCCCTAGCCATGTCCATGTCCATGTCCTTCGGAGAATAGTAACTTTCCTAGTGATCTGAAGCTTGGACAGTATCGATCGGTCACTTCTAGTCGCCTTCTCCTATCATCAACATTTCTTCTTGGCCGGATAAATCCCTAGTAGGTCAGCATCATCTTGCTGTCCATGTAGCAGCTGGTTCTCCCAACCATGGTTTTCGACTACCGGCGGTACTCCTGTCGGTGACGAGCAACTAATAGGTCCTTCGTGACACGATGAGTAATCCTAGGTTATCAGATTTATTCCATACTAATCCTATAGTGATGTATCAAGAAAATTGCATAGAAATCCTTATTTGTCAAATTGATGAAAAATTTGGATTTTGCTATTATTCTGCTTCAGATCTATTCTTCATAATTTGTTGAGTTTGTAAAATGCCAAACTCTGAGATTCAAGCTGATTTGGTCCAGTGTGCAATTACGACATTGGAGGTGAGTAAACTATCTCCCTCACACAATAATCCCCTTTTGTATTTTCTAAATGATATTTATGTACTAAATATTATGATTTATGAGGAATTGGAATTTTATCATATGTATATGTGATTTTGTATTTTTGTTTGTATATTGAATATTTTTATGAAATGATTTGTTGTGATGAAAATGTGTTTGTATTCTGATTATATCATGGGAACTGATAAAATGTTTCCAACACGTTAAATTGAGATTGAAAATGCTTTTGTGGCTTTTTGAATATTTTGATGATGTTGCTTACCCGAAAATGAATTTTTATATTCAATGATATGAAAATATGGTTGTTTGAAAATCATGTTATATGATGGATTTTGTTGAATGATTTGAAAACCCTGGAATCACGAGGACAACTAATTAGGAAGCCGCAAGTGCACTCGTGTGAGCGTGTGTGCTGGAGAGATAAGGTGGGACAGGGATTATGATTATAGCATGAAGACCCGACGGATGAGCTGGATGAGTCATGTAGCATGAGGACTTGGCAGACGCGCTAGATGAGTCATGCTTATGTGAGATGATGATGTCATGGTTCTCTCTTAGAATTGTCCTTGAGATTACATCAGATATTTTACAGAATGGGTTTTGATGAATTTTAAACTTGATATGGATTGTTTTATCATTATGTTATGCTGAACATAAATTATTTTACGATATTGATTTTTGATTTTGCTTACCACGTTACTGAGAATTATGTATTTTTGACAATTTGATTTCCTTGACAAATGATATATCAAGAATTATTTTTGGGATTATGTCAATTAAACGAGTAAGCACATATTTTTTATTTAAAATAGTTTTGAATATGATTTATAAATGAATTTTTGAGGGGATTGTTTACTCACTGAGTTTCTTAGAAACTCACTCTTTCCATTTATATGTTTTTTTAGAGTTAGGAGGTAATCATCCAGACCCTCCAGTCTGTCCTGGTTCAAGATCTACTCACTGGTTGAGTAGGTCACATCCAGTGGAGATTACAAGTATATAAATGGTGTTATACTGGCAGTTGGTAGGATTGCATATGCATATGTTGTGTATGATGGTTGGATGCCCAACAGGATGTGATTGGTATAGTCTAGGCCACTGTTTAGTATTATATTATTATACAGGTTATGATGGGCATATGTTGTGTATGAAGGCCTTGTGACTGGATGTCTAAAAAATAGGGGAAACCCTGCTAGATTTTCGATGAAAAGTGAAGTGTTTGAATTTAATTAAAATGTGGTCATGTATTTTGTATGTGCATTACATGGTCACATGTCTTGCATGAGTTGTGTACATTGTTAGGCTTGTAAGAGGTATCCTATGGGTGACCTTCTATGCTGGTCATGTACCCGGGATTGGGGCATGACAAATATGGTATCAGAGCATGATCTAGGGTTTAGATGCATGATAAAAGTCTCCAACTGCCGTGATGGGATAGGCATATCTAGTTCATGTTAGTGTGCCCAGGGGCATGACATGTGAATGAGGATATGTTAATTCCCACACCATTAAATATACCAAAAATCTTTGCAATTCCTTGATCTATCATTCCTACCCACGAGTGTGTTATAATCTTGTTTAGATTAGTACTCTCGATAGATAGTAGGAAAGTGACATGGAGCATGATCATAGTGCTGATATAAGTTGATAAAAGAACTATGACATTCTGTTTATGGAATGAAATGGGAGTGGTATTGTCTTAACTTTTCAAAAAACTTTAAGAATGGTGAGGTAGGAAATGTGAACAAAAATATTGTTGAAAACAAAATATGTTTTGAAATTATATGAGATGCTCTGAGTGATCAAGGAATTGGATATCCAAGATAATCCAGAGAAATCCACAAAAGAAGTTGTTTCACAGTACAAATGTTAACTATTCAAAAACTATAGAAATTATGTAAAAAAAAGGGGTTGTGCTAGGGTTGCACGTGAAGAAGTGCCTCCAGAACCCATCTTGTCACTTAATATATTAGAATTTAATTGTATGTGCCTAAGTTATATAATTCTTTTTACTCAGAGGTTATAGGTCCAGCCCATTGCTTTCTAATTTCACTTTTGGTTATTGAGACCCAGGTTACAGAATGTTAATTTCTAGCTTGTGAGGTTTATTGTAAATTCTAGAACTGGTTATTCGACAAGGATTTGGAAATTGTTAACAGGAATAACAATATGTGTGAACACATAATTGAGGACCGCCCAGAGGCTTAGATTGAAAATAAGAACACTGATGGTTTATTTATTATGTAGATTATTTCCATGTTGATAGATGTTCATGGAACATTAGTTTTGAGTTATCCCATCTAAGGTGCATGATTAAGTGACTAATGGTCCCCAAAGTTGGATAGAGCCCTCAAATATGTATGTGGGCTACTTATTAATAATGCTTATGAACCCCACTATTATCCATTTAAATTCCCCCATAGGTTTGTTTGGGAAACTAGGAGATGGAGTCCACTGGTAAGATAAGAGATCACATGGAATCAGAATTCTCAAGGATGATGTAGAACTAGAGAAAGGCGAAGTGAGTTCTTTAGAAATCCTGAAGGCCAGAGAAAAATCTATATTTGCTAATGTTGTTTTTTTAGTAAATTATGCCTTTCCCACTTGATTTCAAGATAAGCTTCAAAAGATTCTTGAGTGCAGGGAAATTCAGGGTTAAGTAGTTTTCCCTATCTTCTATGGTGTAGATCCCTCCGATGTGAGAGAAATTGTTTATGCAATAAAAAGACTCTTCTTGTCCTTGATGATGCAAATGATTTAAGCCAATCACAGAATTTGGTTAGAAAACAAGATTGGTTTGGTCTAGGAAATAGAGTCATAATCACTACCAGAGATAAATACTTGTTGATATCATAAGGAATATATCAAAATATATGAGGTTCGAGTACCAAATTATGATGAAGCCTTTTAACTTTTGTTGGGAGCCTTTAAGAAAAATCAACTTGAAGAAGGCTATCGGGATTTGTCTAAATAAATTATTAAATATGTTGGAGGTCTCCCACTAGTACTCTAAGTGTTAGAGTCCTTTCTTTGTGGAAGGACTGAGGATAAGCGGTATAATGCTCTGAAAAAGAGATGAAAAGTTTTCCAAACCCAGAAATTCTACATATCCTTAAAATAAGTTATGATAGATCAGCCATAATAGAAAGGGATATATTTCTAAATATTGTTTGTTTTTTTAATGAAATGGACAAAGATCAAGTAATAGAATTACTAGGAAGAAATGTGATCATTAGATCTTTGGAAACTTTAGATCAAATGGAGACGTGAATGCATTATTTACTTTAAGAAATGGATAGGAACTTTGCTTTCCAAGAATTTCCAAATAATCTTGGCTAGCATAGTAGGTTGAGGTCCCAAGAGGACATTGAAAACATCAGTGTAACTTTCGATCTTCTTCTGTCTCCACCCTTACCAGTCTGAATGTTCAAAAGATTAAGGTTATATGTGAGCTTATTACTGAAAATGGTTCTAATACTAGAAATATGATTCGTTAATGGATTTGAGAATCCGAGTGTGCATTGTCATTTGGAGACAATCTCAGGATTGAAGCAATTGAGCTGAATTTACTTATGCATTTCTCTAAAGAGGAAAAGTGCAATTAAATGCCTTGTAGCCTTGGGGGACTATAGTTCCAAGGAGGAGTTAGTAATGATGAGTTTGAGATTGGTAGTAGCGAGGGAGAATTATATAAACCATTAAGAATTGGGAAGTAAGGATCAAAGTTTAAATGACATTTTTGACTATCCTTTTTGTGTTGGCAAGAAGAAACAAGACTACAAATATAAGAACTTGCACCATTATACATTAGAAGAGGGTATAGGATCCTACCTATGGAAGTATCATACAAGGGACAAGACATGTTATGGCTGCAGAATATCTAGAGATTAAACTAGAGAAGAAAACCAATGATGTGCTAGTCTTATCCAAGCCTATTAATTCACTCCCATGGTAGAATGATTTGTATGTAGAGTCCTGAACTAGCATAATTGTTAGTATATTGGATGCGATAGAAGATATGGAATATTGGTTGGAGCAGTTTACTAAATTTATATCTCTGTAAGTTCAAAAATTTTCTCGAAGAAAAGTGACCTAACTGCTTAAGCTAAAGTGGAATTGAAAGACGATGGGAATGGTTTTATAAGTGCCTTCAGTTTTGAAAAAGTCATTTGGAATTCTAGACTCTGGCAAAAAGGATTGGGATCCATAAAGCTCATAACCATGCCTAAGCACTCATGGATAAGTTGTCTAGAAAAAATCATTATGGTTGAGGAGAATTAATAAAAAGATAACCTTTGTAAGAGAAGAAGGTTGGAAATATTTTTAGTTAATTGTTAAGGATGGGACAAACCCAGTTAATAAGATTGATGTTACAAATGAAACCACAAAGTTACAACATAGGTAACGAAAGGATTACACCCTGACGTAGGGTACTCAAGAGGAAAATAAGTCTTCTAAAGATTTTCTAGATGAATCAAGGTGAATGCAAATTATTGCATGGGAATAAGTAAGAAAGGTCTTAAAAGATCAAGAAAAGTCGAGCACTGACTTAGATAAAAGGGAATAGAAACTTCTTCTACTAAGGTTGAAGGATGAAATAAAGATCGAGTTTTCAATATCCATACATGGACTACATTTAATATTGCAATGGTCAACCAGTGGGAAGTTATTCAAGTAAGTCCGAAGATTTGATAAAGGATGTTCATAAATAGCAGGAAACCTCAGTACTTGGAAAAGAACTTAAGACTACTATCTTTGGTAAAGTAAACTTTCATGAAGTGATGAATGTTCCCAAGTGACTTTTGAATGATAATAAGTCCTCTGATAATATGATGCATGGTGAAGCCACCATTCCTTATGAATTTACTAGAAATTGACTACGTGTTAGATATAAGGGTTGAAAGGCCATCCCAAAGAGTCCTTTTGCTATTTTTATTCCTAATGTCATGCAGACATTAATCATCACCAATTTGTTGTTTAGCCCTTATCTTTTCACAAAGCTTTCCTGTACTTTCCCAGGCAATGCTCCCCTGAAGGAACGGAATTCAGAGATTTTGTTTTCCATCTTCGTATTTGGTTTAAAATTTCAAGTTGAAGTTTAGTGTGATGTTAGGTAAGTTTGGAAGTATCTATAAGAAGGATCACACTTCATGACTAGAAGCTTGTTCTGACATTGAACTAACGGATTTGAACAGGATTGGACCAATTAAGATATATCATGGTAGTTAAGTATGTAAATAATAGTAGTTTTTCCATCATTTATGGTATTCACAATACATATTGAAATTTACTCCATCCCATTGGAGATGTCCTTCACGCATAGATCTTTATGGAATTGGTTTATTTGATCATCAAGTTGAAGAGTTATGATTCAAGGGATATTCATCAGTAAAGATACGGTAAAAGAACCAAGGAGTCAAAGTTATTAGGCGAAGCCCTTAGAAGATTATAGTACCAGCTTGAGTTGAAAAGAACTTCTAGCATGGTGCATATCACACCAAATAAAGTGCTTGTGCTCAATTTGATGTTTGAATCAAAATACCCTTGGAGATCCAGTAAAAGTTTCTCCAAAAGTATTGAATCATTCTAAGGAGGAAGTGCTACTTCTAAAGAGATTGGTCAGCTAGTAATTTGGGAAAAGAACCACATAGAACACACTAATGAGAATATTGAAAGGTTTCAATTTGTTTTGCCATCACTTAATCTCAATGTGAATATTCCTCCTATAGCCATCATAGCTTTAACGGTTATGGTGGTTACAATGATTAGGGTAACAAATCGATCATAACCCAAGACAAGGTGAGAGAGATACGCCACCTGTTTCAAGTTGTTTACAAGAGACTTTTTCAAGAAAAAGAAGCAAAGTTAAAAGATGAGTGAATAGCTGTAAAAAGGTTGATTTATAAGCAGAAAAAAAAATTGTTAAAGAGAAAGGAAAGTATGTTAGTTCAGAGTAGCATGGATTACATGAATCATAATGGAAAGATCCTGGTAACTAGTATTGTTTCATCAAGATGGCATAGCGGAAGCATGGTGGATAATGAGTTAGTATGGATTTTTATTCTCTATAACTGAGCTTTCAAAATTCGAGGACGAACTCTTTTCATAGGGGGAGAACTTGTAATACTTTTTTTTTTAAATAATAATAAATAAATAAATAATTCAAAAGGACTAAATTGATAAAGTGAAAATTTTCAAAAGGACTAAATTACCAATTTTCTTTTCAGGTGGGCTTTAGTGTAAGGTTGTGTAAACTTTGGGGGTCAAATTGCAATTTTCTCCATTTTGCCTAATTCTATAAATTTCTCTGGTGCCCCTTCCCCCTTCCAGACCCTTCACGTGTTCTCTCTCTCCCCTCTCCCTTCAGCTTCTCTCTCTCCCTTCCCTGCTTCTCAGGCCAAGCCAACGCTTATTGGCATTCGATGGAGCCCAGTCGGCCACCATCTTCTCCTTCCCCTTCTTCAGCATCACTCCCAATGTCCTATTCTTACTTTGGCCGAAGCCCTAGTCGTGTCCATGTCCTTCGGTGAGCAACAACTTTCCCAGTGATCCCAAGCTCGGTCGGCACTAATCAGCCACTTTTAGTAGCCTTCTCCTATGCCCAGCATTTCTCCTTGGTTGGATAAGTCTCTAGTAGCTCAGCTTAATCGTGTTGTCCCTGTAGCAGTTGGTTCGGCTAGCCATGGTTTCCAGCCACCAACAGCCCTCCGATCAGTGGCGAGCTGCCAGTAGGTCCTTTGTGACATAGTGAGTAATCCTAGGTCATCAGATTTATTCCGTAGTAATCCTATAATGATGTGTCAAGAAAATTGCATAGAAACCCTTATCTATCAAATTGATGAAAATTTTGCATTTTGCTATTATTATGCTTTAGATGTGTTCCTGATAATTTACTAAGTTCATAAACTGCTAAACTCTGAGATTCTAGCTAATTTAGTCCAGTATGCAATTGCGAGATTGGAGGTAAGTAAAGTATCTCCCTTACACAATAATCCCCTTTTGTATTTTCTAAATGATATTTATGTACTAAATATTATGATTTTTGAGTAATTGGAATTTTATCATATTTATATGTGATTTTGTATTTTTGTTTGTATATTGAATATTTTTATGAAATGATTTGTTGTGATGAAATCGTGTTTGTATTCTGATTGTATCATGGGAACTAATAAAAATGTTTCCAGCATGTTAAATTGAGATTGAAAATACTTTTGTAGCTTTCTGAATATTTTGATAATGTTGCTTACCCGAAAATGAATTTTTATATTCTATGATAAGAAAATATGGTTGTTTGAAAATCATGTTATATGATGGATTTTTTTCAATGATTTGAAAACCCTGAAATCATGGGTAAAACTCATTGGGAACCCGCAAATGCACTCTTGTGAGTGTGTGTGATGGAGAGATAAGGTGGGATAGGGATTATGATTATAGCATGAGGGGCTGACGGATGCACTAGATGAATCATGCGGCATGAGGACTTGGCAAACACGCTAGATGAGTCATGCTTATGTGAGATAATGATGTGATGGTTCCCTCTTAGAGTTGTCCTTAAGATTACATAAGATATTTTACAGTATATGTTTTGATGAATTTTAAACTTGATATCGATTGTTTTATCGTTATGTTATACGAAACGTAAATTATTTTACAATATTGATTTTTGATGTTGCTTACCACGTTATTGAGAATTATGTATTTTTGACTATTTGATTTCCTTGACAAATGATATATCAAGAATTATTTTTGAGATTAGGTTAGTTAAACGGGTAAGTACATTTTTTTTTTAAAATAGTTTTGAATATGATTTATAAATGAATTTTCGAGGGGATTATTTACTCACTAAGTTTCTTAGAAACTGACTCTTTCCATTTCTATGTTTTTCAGAGTTAGGAGGTAATCATCTAGACCCTCCAGTCCGTCTTAATTCAGGATCTACTTACTGGTCAAGTAGGTTACATCCAGCGGAGATTACAGGTATATAAATGGTGTTATACTGGTAGTTGGTAGGATTGCATATTCATATGTTGTGTATGATGGTTGGATGCCTAGCAGGATGTAATTGGTATGGTCTGGGCCACTGTTTAGTATTATGTTGTTATACAGGTTGTTATGGGCGTGTTATCCTTTGTTATGTATAAAGACCTTGTGCCTGAATGTCCAAAAAATAGGGAAAACTCTACCAGATTTTCGACAGGAAGTAAAGTGTTTGAATTTAATTAAAATGTGGTCATGTGTCTTACATCTGTATTACATGGTCACGTGTCTTTCGTAAGTTGTGTACACTGTTAAACTTGTAAGAGTTATCCTACGGGTAACTTTCTACACTAGTCCTGTACCCGGGATTGGAGTGTGACATTTGTGTTTTAACTTAAAGCATAGATATAATATTAAATGGTCAAAATTTAGACATGTCACTCTCACAATAAATTATTAATTTTATTAAACTAATCCTATCATTTAAAATTATTTAATATTATGGCATGTAAATGCTAATAGAAATACATACATAAGCTTTGTCATGAAGTCATTCTAGACACATAATTAGTGTAGAAAATCATCACAAAATAACTTCTCACAAATTTAAGCATTATTCTAAAAATCTTGATATGATATAAATATTATAAAAGTCTATAAAAATAATAGTTTTTCAAAATATTACCTAAAAATACTTTTATAAATTTATAGAAAAAATCACAAATTTTCTCCTATTTTTTAAATACTAGACAAGGACAACAGTCACACAAATAGGGCCACACACTCCCAAAACTAAAACAAGTAATCCAAAAATCAGAATGCTAAGTCATGAAGATTATATATATATATATATATATATATATATATATATATATATAAACACGCACGCACACAAACATATGTATAGACACACTTTTGTGACATTTGAACAAATAAACACTATCACAACTCAATTTTCACCATTTGTGAAGAATACCTAGTAAATACCCTCCGCCAACCTTAACATGTCTACAAATACCGTTTAATCTCTTAATAATTAATTTTAAATGTTGAACTACTATTATTCAATTTATTCCATTTACTAATATTTCTAGTGACGCTTGTGTGTCCTAAATTGACCACAATTTTTTTTTTCACGTTCACGTGTGCGTGCAGATAATATTATAAATGATTTAGCTTTAATATATAGCATGCACACGCCCAAGCCATACTATGTTCTCGTATATTTTTATTTCTTTTTTACAATTTTGGTTTAGAATTTTATGTCAAATTCTAAGTTTAATTTAACATTACTAGCATAGGATATTACTCATGTTACTTTTACAATCAATAAGTATTGCTAATATTACTACTATCTAATTAGTTTTTATTACTTATAATCATGCGTCTAAATTTAAGATTTGCACCATACAAATAAACTAGAGTGTTATATATATATATATATATATATATAGAGAGAGAGAGAGAGAGAGAGAGAGAGAGAGAGAGAGAGAGAGAGAGAGAGAGAGA